>JAOUQY010000042.1:14043767-14059447 GCA_028566355.1 Doras micropoeus | reverse complement strand
TAAGATGAAGAGTTTGTGTAAGTGTGTAGGAGTCTGCACAGTCTGTTTTGAGGCTTAAAACCAGATGCTGAGTGGGAAAAGGCCACCAATGGCTTCTGGGCATGTCTCGAAACTGGCCAAGGGATGTGTCTGGCAAGGTCAAAGGTCAGCTACCGGAAAAGAGCCCCTCATTTGTGCTACACGGTAGCAGCACACATGTGGCTCTCATTACAGCTATAGTGCTTCTGGGGGAATGATTATGTTCCCCACAGAGGCTGAGGGGTTACAGTCCCGCTACTCTCAGTGGTAACAGTGAGATCTTAAACATCCAGAAATTCACTTCTAGTAAAATATATCAGAACATGACTTGTGTAATGAGAAGATATTGTTGGTCATTCATTTATTGAGGAAAACTCCAGGAAAACACACTCTCTAATAGCAGCATAGTAAGAGTACTGGTTTTAAATAATTAGTATCCACAATTTAGCTGTCCTTCTTGTACACTCGTGTTTGTATTAAGCCCCTCAATAAAAATGGCTACTTGACAACATATATTTTTAAAAATCGCTTGTTTCTGAAAGAAAGTGTTGCATTTGGGGGTTTGAGTACACACAACACTCAATGGGCTGCCTTGAAATATGCTATTTAAATGGAGAAAGGTTTTGTAAAGATGTGAAAAAAATTTATGCTCACATCTGCTTTGAACTGGATATAATTTTCTTTGGACATGTGCAGACATTAATGGATGTGAACTGGTGATGCTTGAACTAGTCCTGCCTCACACACAGCTAAAGGCCATGCCCATGCTAGCTGACCTATAAAGAATGGGAGACAATTATGTATTTAAACCCATTAAACGTTCACTTTCAACAGGAAATGGCCAATTTCTTGAAGTTGTAGAACTGGAATCACACCTGTAAGTATGTTGAGCTGAAATACTTGTGTAGATGTTGGTCTGAAACCTCACCTCCCTGCTCAGTATTATCACCTGTTTGCCATAGTAGTAGATCAGCATGAAGTCAACAAGCTGACTGAATCCATCCATCACTCAGGAGTGTTTATTGTTTCCAACCACGTCTAAAAACAAACCCTGCACTTGTCACATCGCCACTGATTGCCAATTAATCACTCCTGACACCCAAAGATCTCACGGCTGCTCGTGATTTTGAGCATATGACCCTCAGATGACAAAATTAGTCCTTTGCATATTCAATAACCAGTCTGCGTCCTTACTTCTTTTGTGTTATACCAAGCTAAAATCCTGGGTTTGGGAATCCTGGTATCTTAAAAAGACCTAAATAATTTGTTACTTCATGGAGAGTTCTAAACGCTATTGTTAGCACAAGTGACCATTCAAACATTGTCATGTTTTAAATGCTAATTTACTGTATAATGCTGTAGTTTTGAGTAGTTATTTTTGAGTAGTTTTACTTAATACCTTTAAAGTTTAAATGTCTACATGTGTGTTTGAGCTCTTCCAGTGCATTAAAGCTACCCTTTTATTATGTCTGTGGCTGGTGTTATATCATTAATCACTGCCAGGGCTTAGAGGTGGAGCTCGACCTTCAATCTCTAAAAGCACGGACGCAGCTGTTCCTAACCACACCTAATTTTAGTCTTCTCAATATTGCCCCTCCTCTCCTCTCCTCTCTTCTCCTCTCTCTCATCAAGGTATCCCACAGTCTCACACCAATGCGTAGCCATGTTTCCTGATTCTCCTGGATATTAGATGTATTGAAGCATAAAAGTGGAGGCTAAGCAGGGCCAAAATACTGCACTCACCCAGTCTAACACCCAGACGAGACTCAAACTCTGGAAAATAATCTACAGCTTCAGTGTTAATGCACCATCCACCTCTGGCCAAAGAGAAAGAAGTAGAAGAGAACGGTGGTTTTGTAGTGCTGGCTAAAAGGTCCAAATGTGTCCTGCTGTTTTATCATACATATAAAGTCCTCACATTTTCTCTCCTTTCATCTGCTTGGCCATTTACTGCCTTGTATTTTTCAGATTTATTATGCAGCAGGAAGACCCACACTTTTAGAAAAAGAAAAACTTTCTACAGTTGCCCCTTTTTAGGAACCCTTACAAGGTCTATGTAGAACCCTAGAACCCTACTACAGAGTGTTCCACACATGTTTCACAAATTGTACAAAGAAACCCTTTTAACAATGTAGAAAGAATCTATGAAATGTAAAGAAATGTACCCTGTTGTATGTAAAGATGACAATGTGACTTGTGACACATGCTAGATCATATTCACACACATACTCACAGACACACAGCACAGCACACACAGACACTACACAAAGTTTGGGTCACTTTACCGCAATACAGGCAACAAAGACGACAAGTCCATTGTACTTACAGGAGGTCCTGCAACAGAGAAAAAGAGAGATTGGTGTTAGTCATATGCAGTAATAAATCAATTTGGACATTAAAATGTTTCAGCAGATCAGTTTAGTGCTGGTCCAGTGGTTAGATTTTGGGATACTGATTAAAAAGCTGTGAGTTGAAAGCCCTGTCCCACTGAGCTGACACTTGGGTGCTTGAGCGAGGCCCTTAACTCTTATGTGCTCAGCTCGATTTTATGTCACTTTTAATAAAAGCACCTGCAAAATGAATAAGTGTAAAAGTAAATGAGTTAAATAACCTTAGACCCTTTACCTCTTGGCATCAGCTAGTACTATATTTGACCTGTATAAACTAACGTGATGTCTGAATATCTAGACAGTATGCCTTGCCCGTGCTCTGTCAGTACAGGTGTACTCAGTGTATCCCTGATGACTCTTTTTAACCTCTCAGTCTAAGACACTCAGAAGAAAGATGTAGCGAAGGTAAACATCTTCTGTACTGAGTCACACTGTCGGCTCTGCACATAAATAAAACAGTTTAATTTCGGAGCTGTGTTTATAAAGTAGTAGATCACAGGCCTGATGTCAGTGCCCGTCAAGAGTTCCAGCTGGTTTTTCTGGCAGTGTGCTAGTAAGTCTTAAACACTGCTGACAGCACAGGGGGAGACGGAGACTCGTGTACCATGGCACACTACTGGGATATAGTTATTATACACTGCACTTAAAGTAAAAAACCCTGACTAATTAATCACTAAAGTAGCACTTTTCCAGCTGCTCAGCTTATTAGATTTAATTCTATAGCCATTACACTGCCACTTTATTCCTTGAAACACTGTGTGTTATTGCAAAAAAAAAAAAAAAATGGCATAATGGAACAGTAGACAAAGGTAATATTCAGAATACTGTAGTACTGCCTTTTATTTGTAAAACTGTTACAACCCCCAAAGTGCAGAGCAGTTTAATCTAGTTTCAAGTGATTAGAAAGCCCTTTCTTTTAAATGCACTTTAGTTAGCATCAAGGCAGGGTTGCAGGGTTAAGTCAGTGGTTTGGAATCATCTTAATAAAATGATCCCTCATTAAAGTACCCTTTACAATTACTCATACAGCACTGGCATATTCCAAATCTCGTCACAGACAAAAGTTAAAATGACTTATCACATACTACAAATACCTCATGTCAGATATATTTACTCAGATCATCTCTTCAGGAACTCATTCAGCCATCAGACTGGAAAACTGAACTAGCACAACTAATCCATCAAACAATTTGTGACAGGCAGCTATTTTTTTCTGAACATAATTGATTATATCAAGCTGTTTTCCTTTAAGCAGAATACATAAGGACAGAATAATAGACTGCTTTCCAGGCTGCTTACGTTTAAAAAAGCGTGAAAATGGAATTTGGCATATGACAGCCTTTTCCTTTTAAATGGCCCAAGGAAGAAAAAGGACACAGACATGGACATGAACCACAGGCACAGCAATCCATAATGGAGATAAATGGAATGTGAAATGTAAAGAAATTACGTGTAACCTAAAGTCAACTGACCTAAGAGACAAACATGCATGCCTCCTAGGTCTATGCAAAGAAACATCACAGGCAAGTATTATGTACTCCAGTAAAAAAAGAAGAAAAATTCCGACCAGTCCTTCCCATAATTTAGACGTGCAATCACTGGGGCAGGCATAAGTAATGGCAGAGTCACAACAGTGGCAAACCTTTCCAATGGGTCTATGAATTATTCTTTCCTTTCCTGTTTTGAAAGCCCTGTGTTTTTCTAGTAATTAGAGAAGATGTTAATCAAAATTGCTGCCAAAGTGGCAAGTGGTATTTTTGTAGAAAATGCCAGAATGGAGCACACAAGAAATCTGTGGTGAAACAAGAATAGGCAGTGTAGTGAGACCAATTAGAAGTAAGTCATTAGAAATGATAATGTGCAGTCCCACGTTGTCACACTGACCTTGAGTCTCTCCAAAGCAGTAAAATATGTACACATCATGAAAGGACAATATTCTCTAAGTCTCCATAAAAGCTTACACTTTACAAAGAATAGCTTATTGATCAAAAGGATTCAGAACCTGATTTAGTAAAGGTTTGCATGTGTAAAAACCATCTTGACAAGACCTACAAAAGAGTTATATCCTAATAGGATTGCATGAGGGAATTAATATGACTAAAGAGCAGGTATTAATTTTGCATAAGCCTGTTTTCACCAATATGTCACCAAAATTATTACCAAGTATCTCAAAATATGACTTCATATTTGCACGGTAAAATGTTTTCATATTTTATATATTCCACATGCACCTCCCGTGGGCACATGATTCAAAGAGAGTATGTGAAAAGATTCGTATTCATATGTTATGAGCAGAGCACTTTTTCAACACCTCTCAATGCCTTTAATAATGCTATACATGAACAGTTACGAACAATGTGACAAGTTTAATTTGAAGTTTGAAGTTTGAGCTCTGAATTGTGGGAACAACTAGTATCTCCTAAAATTGAATTTTAATATCATTCTCACTCACTCATTTCATCTCAGCCACTCATTATCTAAGCTATTATCTCACTCACCCATTAACTAATCCTACTACTGGGTGTCAGAGGTCGCTAAAGTCTATCCCAGCACACACTGAGTGGAAGACCAGAAAACACCCTGGAAAGGTTGCCAGTACCACACAGGGCAGACATTCACACCTTGGTGGCAATTTAGTATCTTGGTGGCAATTTAGACTGTGGGAGGAAACTAGAGCTCCCAGAGAAAACCTGCACAGAAGCAGAGAACACATGCAAACTCCGCACAGAAAGAAGCCTAGCTGCCGAGTCTGGGAACTGAACCCAAGTCCTTCTCACTGTGAGGTCACAGCACTACCCACTGTACCACTGTGCCACCATTTTAATATGGTTTCACATTCAAGTTATCATTCTTTATTTGGAATCTTATTAAATTAAGGCTTTGTAAATTTGGGTACTATGACTTATAACTCCTTTCTCAAATAACCATGGACAGTTTAATTTGTAATTTACAGATTAGAAATGTTCTAGCACAGAACATAGGCCTAAATGGGCTTACTAAAATACTCAGCAAGCATTTTCATACTCCTTAAAAAAGACTGGCAATATATTTAATCAGACCAGGCATCAGAATTATTTACTCCCTAACTGAAGCCATAACTTCACACCCAGTGAGAGATGGCACAATGTGGAATGAGCAATAAAATTGTTTGTCAATCTGTCAGCAGACACATTAATGCTATTGGACAAAAAAGAATCTAAAACAAGCTAAAAGCCAAATCACCACAGGCACATGATAAACAGGAAACAATACGCAGAGAACCTTCTAAGAATGATTGGCAGTGGTACCAAAAAAGCGCTGGCATGAGTAGCCATTTTGGTGCAGTCAGGCCACTGAGGTCAGAGGAGTGGTGGCCGTGAAAGGTGAAACCCAATATTCAAGCATGTGGAAGTGTATACTCAGATTCCTGACACATTCTGGGCTTGCTACCACTTCCTGTTCTGCTGGGTTGCTCTGGGACATCTATAGACAACCTTCGTCAAACAGCTCATCAAACACTGGCTTTAAATATATTGCATATGAAGATGCCTACAGGAATCCTGTTCAAAAGTGTTTCTCTGTTTACTGTCAATTACTGACCTATTCAGTTTATTACATATGCTTCTGTAAACATATTAAAAGTGCAATATTAAGCAAAGTACAATTTAGAAGTTCTCTTCCCATATTGAGTCATTTGCAACCGCACATTGCCCAATTTTCTCCTTATACAAAGTCATGTATAAATCATTTGAAATAGTTACACACAAATATAAGAACCTTCTGTCTTGAACAGGTTGAAAGTGATGAATCTGATCCCTTACATAGGCCACATACCTTTTATATGCATGGCTTCACAATTTGCATTATTTAACAAAATCATAAAACATGTATAAAAAATATAATTTCTGTATAATATGATAATAAACTCATTTATTGTAGGTGACACAACATGGGCATGACCTTTCACCTTCAATATTGTACAACACACTAGGCGGCCCAGACTAAATGGGACACCATCTTGAGAGCGTCTAATTCCCACTTCAGAGATCCTGAAATTCTATATCCCAAAATATCCAAGCCCTGCTTCCCACCACTACTCCTCTTATCCTGAGCCAGTCTCTCAGATTCCCTTCTCCTCTGAAAGCCCCTGTAAAGACGCCACACCAGCCAAGAACACATGTGTCATCTTTCCAACTTTTGCATTGTAAGCATAGTACAGGAATGTCACAGCAGTGGGGAAGATTGGAACCTTAATAAAACACTTGGCCTGGGGTTCTGTTGGCAAGGAGAAAGTGCTGTGATGTTTCTCTAATTTCAGATGATTCAGATGATGGTTTTGCAAAACATTGACTTAGCCAGAACATTACAATACTGCAAAAAATTATGCTTTCTGGCAAGTTAAAATTTCTCAAATTTGTCTAAAATTTCTCATTAGGTGACTATGACAAAACATAAGAAATATGAGATTATATTGCTTATTTCAAGATATTCAGCTTGAAATGGTCTTGATATACTGACAGCTATATAGAAATAAGCAAAACTACCTACCAATATAACAAGCCACTTTCAAGCCTGAAATATGATAAATATCTAGCAAATGTCTAGGGTGAAACATCTTAGATTTGTTTTTATCAAAAATCTGCTCTATATGGCCAAAAGTATATGAAAACTTGACCATCACCCATATCTGGTGCTTCCCAAAACTTTTGCCATAAATATGTTAGCACAGAATTTTCTGGAATGTCTTCATATGCTATAGCATTAATATTTCCCTTCACTGGAAAAGGCTCAAACCTGTTTCATTATGACAGTGCCCCTGTGCACAAAGTGAGTTCATTAATGAGATGGTTTGAAAGATTGGTGTGGAAGAACTCAAGAGGCACAAGCCCTGACCTCAGCCCAACTGAACAACCTCTGGATGAAACGGAACACTGACTGCTCACCAGACCCTCTCATTTGACATCAGTGCCTGATTTCACCAATGCTCTTGTGACTGAATGGGCACAATCCCCACAGCCAGACTCCAACATCTAATGGAAAGACGTCCCAGAAGAGTGGAGACAAAACAAAGCAGGGATTAACTCTATGGGTATCAGGGGGGGTGTCCACATACCTTTGGCCATAAAGTGTATAATATTAAATATTAGATACACGTGTCTATATTTGTCTGAGTTTTTTAACTGCAGGTTAACTTTCTCAGGCTTGTTGTCATAGCCACAGGGTTGGCAGAATGGCTACAGCATGGCCAGTCTAACCTTACATTATCTCTTTTACTGTTGAGGTCATTAAATTGGTGTAACGTCTTTTGTGGAGTTTTAGTTTACTTATAAAGCTTTCTTTCTATATAAGCTTTCTTTAAGCCAAATATGTATAAACCCTGTGAACTTTCATGCCATTTCACATCTTTTATAACAAAAAGCCTTGTTAAATATAATTCTACAAATAAAAATACTTTCTTGAAAGCTTAGGAGATGCAATGACTTGCTGGAAAAGGGGTTACCATTCTCCATGCACCTCTTCTATCTTAATGGCGCCAATAAACTATAAATAAAAGCCATATCAGGTTTAGATATTTTCACAAAAATCTCAAGTTAGAAAGAAGCCAACAGTCCAACATCCACACTCCTCCTGTAGAAAGGTCGATTCAGGTGAATCACCACGCAAAAGTCACTTTCACTTACTCTTATGTCTTCTCTGTGCTGGCATCATAAAATTAAAATGTGCAAATAGGGAACCACATAAACCAGCAATGCTATAAAACAATCTCTGTAATCCAAAAAGTGGTTCCATTTGGCTATGCAGTTCTGCTGATAATTCCATTTCTTTCTCAAAGTTATTGTTAGCACAATATTTCCCTGCATTTTTTACCTTGTGTCAATTGCAGCTTTTCACAAATGGCCAGAAGGCTAAAGTTACATCCATGTATTACAATCTTTCAAGCACATTTGTGGCACATTTTAAAATATTTTCCCAAACAGTCTTTACAGATGAAGAACTGAGCCACTAAGCCTGAGATTAAATAATTACAGCAAGCTCCTAACAGATCACCACAAAGACCCCATTGTGATAGTGCCAGAAAGCCACTATTAACCTGACTTTACCATTATTCTCCCAAATTGCTCTCAGGAGGAAAACGTATACGTTAAGATTCTGTCTGGGTGGAATAAAAGCTTCCTACTCCAATCTATTGAGATGATTCGTGAGCTGGAACAACACATAAATCTTCATTTTTTTCTGTTCAAACATTTAATTGCAGCCCCACAGAAATGTATCCATAATTGCAGGCCTATGACGTGTCCAGAATCCTGCAATGGAGCCTGCACAGTAACACCTATCGTTACTCTGTAATCCAATTTTCACATGACTGCACATGCTAGCACCACATCACACAATCCACATCCATGCAGTGAATGGATGTTCCAGAGATTCACAGAAACAAGGGACTGGTGCTGCTTCAAACTCCAGCTTGCCCTTTGTTGAGTTATGACGTACTATAAAAGTGTGGGTAGACTTCACGATGGTGCATAGGGTTTAATAAGGGCTTGTTCTGACTTCAATTCCATCAATGACATGGTAATCTCTTGCTGGCTCTCCACTTTAATTGGGTCCTGCTTAGTGAATCAACAACACAAAAGAAATAGTCAGGAAGTGAGCAGAGAATTTGACTTCCTTATCAGAAATACAGAGTGCTTTGAAGTGACAGAAGTATCAACAGGCCCACAGGGAGAAATATCATTCCACTTTTTATCTACACGCAACAGGAAAATCCTTAGGCACAGACCCTGAGTTCAGCTTATCTATCACAAATAAAATGGCGATTTAAAAGGGGTTGCATTAACACCTACCAGATCCTACACATGTGCAAGACATTATACTTTAGCAGCTACTCTGCCAGGGGCTTGAAGAGAAAAGGCTGCAGGTACAGAATATAAGACACATATATGTAGTTGATGTATACAGAATGTAGCACAGTGAAAGCCAAAACCTTCTCCACCAAGCTAACCTAAAAGAACTTTATGTGGTCTCACACTAGTGTTTGCATAGCTTTAAATATCTGATGTAACTGAGATAGCTTCAAGCAACATTTATGGTGTAAAACTATCCAGTGTTAACTTGGATCTCACCCCAAGAACCAAAGGTGTATGAAAGAAAAAGAAACACTAGATTGAGAGCATGGAGTATACAAACCCCATTTCCAGAAAAGTTGGGACACGTTCTAAAAATGCAAAACAATTATATTCTATTCTTTTTAATTCACTTGAACCTTTATTTAACATACAAAAGGACAAATAAAGGACAAGGTGTTGACAATGACAAACTTCATTCTATTTGTTAAATATAATCACCTTTAGAAATTCATGATTGCAACACACTCAAAAAAAAGTTGGAACAGAGGCAAACTAAGACTGAAAACATTATACATGTAACACTGAAAGGATCCACAATTAGCACTTTAACTAGTAACAGGTGAGGTCATCAAGCCTGATTGTAAAAGGAGCATCCACCAAAGGCTTAGTCTTTGCAAGCATGGATGGGTCGTGGTTCACCACTTTGTGCCAAACTTCATGAGAGAATTGTCACTCAGTTGTATTATGTGTATTAAGAGGAAGCCATATATTAATTTAGTGCAGAAATGCTCCCAAGTTCTCTGGGCCCAAAGTCATCTGACATATACAGAAAGACAGTGGAAATGTGTTCTGTGGTCAGACAAATCCACGTTTCAGCTTGTTTTTGGAAAAAACAGGCATTGGATTTTATGTGCCAAAGATGAAAAAGACCATTCCATTTACCAATGAAAAGTGCAAAAACCAACACCTGTGATGGCATGGGGGTGCATCAGTGCTCACGGCATGGGTGATCTGCATATATGTGAAGGTACCATTGACGTGTAGGCTTATTGGTATTTTGCAGAAACATATGCTGCTATCAAGACAACACCTTTTCCAAGGAACTCATGTCTGTTTCAGCAGGACAATTCCAGGCCTCATTCTGCATGAGTTACAAAAGCGTGGCTTGACTGGCCTGACTGCAGTCCAGATCTGTCTCCTATTGAAAATGTATGGTGTATCATGAAGATGAGAATCAGAAAACAGTGACAGCTCAAGTCTTGAACGTGGCAAGAATTGGCAAAAATTCTTCTTGCAAAACTGCAACAGTTAGTATCTTCAATTCCCAAATGATTAAAAAGTATAAAAAGGTGATGTGCCTTTTTTGAGTGTGTTGCAGGCATCAATTTCTAAATTTGTTTATATTTAACAAACAGAATTACATTCAATATTGAAAACACTGAAAATCTTTTCTTTGCTCTTTTTTTCTTTTAAATAAATGTTCAAGTGAATTAACA
Source organism: Doras micropoeus (assembly GCA_028566355.1). Taxonomy (NCBI): domain Eukaryota; kingdom Metazoa; phylum Chordata; class Actinopteri; order Siluriformes; family Doradidae; genus Doras; species Doras micropoeus. The sequence goes on along the minus strand of JAOUQY010000042.1, from coordinate 14,048,716 downwards.
AATTACAGATTTCAGTTTTTATTGCATTTTAAGAAAGTGTTCCAACTTTTCTGGAAATGGGGTTTTGTAGTTGTGATGCAAGATTATGCCAGTTCTTATTTGAGGCTCACTGCTAAAACCGTGCAGCAGCAAATATGACTTTATCTCAAGAATTGTGAAGTTACATCAGATGCCATCAGTTCCCATCCAAAAGGGTCAGGGTCCAGCACAATTTGGTGATTTCCTGCTTTTGCTACTAAGCCCAGTAAATAAGGTGTCTTTAAACTCTTTAAACCAGAATGAAATTACTGACCTCTGACATCTATAGCTATAACTCTTATTCACAATAAAGATAAGACCTAGAACATGAGGAAGACATGCTTTTCCACACACACACACACAACCATTTCGTGAATAACAAACACATTGCTTATGGAAGACAAATGGCTGCCTTGATAAGGTTAAAACAACATCTAAACTACAGCAGGACAGAAATGTTTTACACTTACAAATGAGATCTGTGGTCATTTATAGTTCTGCTACAGAAATCCTAATTGCCATGGCCATATTTCTAAGGCCGTCTTTAACCCTTGGGAATGTTTATTTATGTTGGGAGGGTGACAAAAGACAAGATTAGTGATTTTGTTTTGAAACAGATTTCTCTTTGTACTCCGGGGGAAAAATCCCCCCTTAATAGTAAAGAAAGCACAGAATTCAGTCCAGCAGCAAAAGAAAAAAAAATCACTCATATTGCAAGAGGCTGCTGACAAATGCTGCAATCAACAAAAAGAACATGTTCCTGAAACACTTAGTCTTTCATATAATCTAGCCTTGTTATAGCCTAAATGTGCTCATGAGGAAATTCATACATGGGAAGTTATTGAGTGTTTTTTTCCTCAAAACTGGATTAAGTCAAAAAAATCTGCTACTGAGTTTTGTCAGATTGGTTAAATGAAAGAATACAGATGTCAGAGGACCACCATGTTGACGGCTTAGCCACCTACCATTTGCATTCAAGTACGGTGGCCCAGAGTATAAAAAAGGTGATATGGTGCTTTGGGAGCATATCAATACTACTATTAGGTTACTGAGGGAAAAATGGGCAGCACAATGCCATGACAAAAGCTATTAAAAAAGAAGGTCGATGAGCAGACTTCAATGGCATTGCTGAAATAAACATTGAGCACCTTTATGCTTTTACCATGTGTGTTCCAGAGCAGGCATATGGCCAAGAGCACTCTACACATCATTGGTGGTGTTAAAAGTGCCTATCAATTGAGCTCTGCCTGCTGGCTGATTGCAAAACCAGAGCTCTTGGAATAAACGTTATACAGGTACTAGTGTTAAAAGAGCTACACAGTCTCAGTCCTGCTGGTGAACAGGAGGACAGTCAAATAGAGAGTTACTGGGCAGAATGACCCAAGTAACATATTTATGATTGTAAGTATTTTTCTTAATGAGTACAAACAGAGCCACAGAACACACCAGCAGTACAGTATATAAATGTACTGTGTGTGGCTTACAATTTCCTCTATTTCACATTCTATGCCAAGTCATGTGACACTTGGACCTGAGCGTCATCCAAGGTGTTCCTTCAGCTCTGGGAGGAGAAATGTGAGCCTGCATCTACATGAATCTCAGATGTTATTTCTTTTGACAGTTGAAATTCTCTTTCTATTTTACTTTATTTATTCTACTTTCTCTTCTACACTCTTTCTTGTCTACACTACGTTTCTTTCATCTTTCATTTAAGATTAAGCAATATTCAGTATCCGCATCAAGAACAACTATCATGCAGGCAGGTACTAATTATTTGAGACGTGAGCAAACTGTTGCTTAATGTCAGTAAAGCAGAGCTTTTTTTTTTGCTGAGAACTGTAGTAAATATCTGACTAATCAGGTGTTTTCTTTTAATCTAATGTGAACCAAGAGTTCCAGTTGCATTATTACCGATTAAATCCGTTTGCTCCTAAAAGGATATGAAAAATAATTTTGTTTAAGGTTTGAAAAGGTTCATGATGCATTTAACTCTTCTGTTTGAGGCCATGGGCCATTGCTTAGTCACCCGTTATGAGAAAAAGGGGTCTGCTCTCAATCAAGCACTTCAAGCCCCTCTAACAGAGCAGCAAAATAAACCCAGACTTGTTGAAGGATGACACATCCACACAAAAGGCAAAGAGCACTAAAAAGCGAAAATCACATGAAAGTATCAAGTTTCCTCAAAATGAGAGAAGCAGACTTGACCTCGCACACAGAGTTCCATCCAGAAACGTTAAGGTATGAAGGACACATGCACATTCCTTCATTTCCCAAACACAAAGCCATTGAGTGTTCTTCCACAGCCTCTGCTGTACAGTCCGTCTGAGAAAACCGAAGCTACAACAAAAATAATCAAAATCAAACCAAGCACAAGATGCTTGTAAATTGTTGCTGCTATGTCCAGTGACCCTGTACAGCTTAGTCTGAGACTGTCGCTGTGGTACACCAAGAACATTTTCAACATGCTTCTCAATTACAGCTCAAAATAATCCCTAGTGACACAAACGCCAGTGTCCTAGACCTGGCGTGTCACACTGTGGTTGGGTTACACAGGCAGAGTAAAAATCAGCCATTTTCAGTATAGTAAACAATCTGACAGTCAGCTCATATTAACTCCTAGAATATCAGTGCAATTTGTCAGCAAATCACATGATTAAACAACAAGATGGAGTTAGGTCAGTGACTCATCAATGTCACATCCAAGTCTGGCCTGAATGTAAAATAAAAGGAAATAGCATCACATTAGTGTGTTTATAACTGGATGCTGTGTTTGATTCACAGTGCATGGTGGATGTCATGTAGAGGAAGCATATTAGAAATGTGTTCTGGAGAGACACTGATTCAAGCTCTATTCATTTCCCACATACAGAAAGCTCCAATACTGATCACAAGAATGTTCAAAAATCCCACAACACACACAAACCAGAATCCTCCCAATCCCAAATGTTCTCACTGGCATTTCACTTCTGTTATTTCTCTTTTGTTTCCTTTATTACTCTGAATGAAATAGGATGAGATGCATGTGCAATCTAACTTCTACTCATCTCCCTACATCACCACATGTCAGCCTAGGCCCTGGAATCCAAACACTCCCCTGAAGCACAAAATACACTGGCATGTAGAGAGCCACTCCAGCCACCTCACTCCAATAAGCCCACAGGGAGTCTGGATTCAAAACTTAGTGTACTGTGTACAGTGTACTAAAGACAAGCACAAATACTATAGATGAATCAACCAAATGCATAGCATTCTTATATGAGCAGTATTCCATCACTACTATTAAAATGTAAAAACAGAGCAATAAAATTCCCTTTGTATACATCCAGAGTCCATCATACATTCACTGAACACTATACTAATCCTGGATGGGCCTCTCTTTGCTTTCAAAACAGCCTCACATATTCATGGCATGGTTTCCATAACATTTCCTTTGAGACTCTGGGCCATGTTGACATGATTGCATCACACAATTCCTGCAGATTTTTCAGGTACACTTTCATGCAGCAAATCTACCTCATCTACCACTGAAGCCTCAGCTTTCTGTTCTTGGCTGACAGAAGTGGAACCCGATGTGGCCTTCTGCTTTTGTAGCCTATCCACCTCAGAGTTCGAGGTTGTGCAATCTGAGGTGCTGTTCTGCTCGTCACAGTTGTACAGTGGGTTTCTGAGATACTGCAGCCTTTTTGTCAGCTCAAACCAGTCCAGCTATTCTCCTCTGACCTCTCTGATCAAAAAGGTGTTTCCGTCTGCAGAACTGCAGCTTGCTGCATGTTTTTTCTTTATTGCATTGCATTCTGAGTAAATTCTACAGAATGTTTGTGTAAAAATCCCAGATCAGCAAATATCAAATGCTCAAAGCAGCCCGTCTGTCAGCAACAACCATGCCAAGGTCAAAATCACTGGGATCATATTTCCCTAGTTCGCTGGTTGATGTGAACATTTCTCAAAGCTGCTGGCCCAGATCTGCATGATTTTACATACTGCACTGCTGCCACACAATTGGCAGATTAGATAATTGCAGAAATGAGCAGGTGTACAGATGTTCCTTATAAAGTGTTCAATGAGTGTATACTGTATTCATACACTTAAAAACAAACACGGAGCAGCCCTCTGCATGGTTTTGACCAGAGCATATGGGCTTTCTCTCATTCAGCAGCAGAATCCTGAAATGTTGTGCACAGAAATGCTTGCCCCCAAGGCATTTCAACATCGGAGGAAGTGAGCAAGCTCGTTGTGGAAAACAAATGACCTGCTTTGTCGCTCATCCAAAAGTCTGTGTCCTTGAGCCTCTCCAAGCCTGAATAGCAGACATCAGGCCTCCACATTCACAAACCCAATTACCTCTGCTAAATGTAAATCTTTATTACAATGATAGAAAACTGATGTGTAATTGCATGGTATTCCAGAGTCAAGATTCCTAATGGAAGAATGTAAATTCATGAACTCTGACTTTACCACATCTTCTTTTGTCCAAATAATAAAACAAAATCAATAGTGAGAAATAAATAAAAAATCTGTATACTGGATCTGAAATTCAGAATAAGATGGATCTATAAGCTCTGTAATGATTGTGTGCATGTGTGTGTGTGTGTGTGTTTGTGTAATATGTGTTTATATCTTTGTGGGGACCAAATGTCATCACGAGGATAGGAATATCTGTTATTTTTCACCTTGTGGGAACATTTTGCTGGTCCCTATAAGGAAATTTTTTTTATTGCTGCTGTTGTAGATTTTACCAAAAAGTTGCTTTTTCATTACTGAGGTTAAGGTTAGAGTTAGAGTTTGGATTAGTATTAATTAGCTACAGTAATAATTATGTCAATGGAAAGTTCTCCCAAATATAGCAATACAAACGTGTGTGTGTGTGTGTGTGTGTGTGTCCTAAACCACTTTGGCTCAGCAACCATCTACTACTAGGCTGTTGTGAGCTC
>JAOUQY010000042.1:14022702-14039880 GCA_028566355.1 Doras micropoeus | reverse complement strand
ATACAGTGACATTTGACAAATAGAAATGTATTATTTCATATCACTAGGAAGGCTTTAATTTTTCACTCATTCTATATTTGATGTAAAGGCTCTATTCTGCTTAGCTAGCAAAATAGGATCATTTGGTGCTTAGTAGGTGAGTTTATAGGATACTGTGCAGGATACTGTGTTGACAGCAGTGAGACCTGTATGCAACAGTAGCCTGTTGGCCTCGTCTTTGTCTGGATTATTGTATTTGTGAATTGATAGTAGGCTATCAAAGCTCTATGCTGTTGAACATTATTATCTATGAATTATCTAAATTAGCAAACATTTCTACCAAGAACAACAAAGAAGTAACTACACAGAAAGGAAGTAAATGTAATCAAGTAAAAATTAAATTAAAAAATAGAAAGAGAAATAGATTTTCCCCTTTTCCCCAGAAAAGTGTACTGATAAACATGTAAGCCTCCTTTTTTGGTAGACCTCTGATCAGACTGTCTTGAGTAATGCCATCTTGCATCGCTGATGCTGTAACAGAACTTTAAGGTAACTGAGTTGTGGTGTGTTCATTATCAGATTCCTAAAAAGAAATCCTACTAAGTTAAACGTGACTCTTTTTCTGTCCCTAATCTGTTATCTTCCTGGTGATTTCTTCTACTTTCTCTCTCTCTCTTCAGGAAGTCAACCTGAGGTCCCCAGTTTCTTGGCATCAATAGGAATGGAAGCTAGGTCTGGCTCCAGGGTCTCTGTTAAATTCATAGAACTCCTTGCCTCTGAGACTTCCCTCTCTAAAAGCTTTGCAAGACAAAGCTAGAAAAGCAAGACCCTATGTGGGAGTTTCTGCATTCTCTAATGAATAAAGAATTTAAAGTACTTTAGAACAAAGTAAAAAAATGACAGCAATGCTTGCTGTGATAATAAGTGATTCAAATGTTCCTTTAAAAGATGAAGAAAAGTGGAAGAACATAAAACGCACAAAAAATAAGCAAGGAGCACAGGTTTTTAGATTAAGAAAGGGAGCAGCAGTCGTGGGTGCTGCTGCTCAGTGGGTAATCTAAAATCAGCAAGCAGAACTTTTAACTTGTTGAGCAAATGTTACTGCTTTGATGGTCAGCAACTCCTAACTAATTAACTGCTTCAAAGAATTGCATTGACAGCACATCTGCAAAAAATCTGTCTGTTCTCAGCCAGTGACGGACTTCACCTGACAGATTTCAATACGCACATGCTACTGTGGATAAATCCTTCGGCATAATCACTGACTTACTTTCTCATGCTCTCAAAACTAACATGTTGATTCACTGAACATAAAATGAGTGACTGCATTAATCAAAGTCAACAGTTAAAACCATTTGATTTACTGAAAATACTGAAAGCCCTGAGCCCTGAGAGACAGGATCTCAGACTCTTGTCTTGGAAATACTGAAAAACAAAATCTGGCTACATGTCACATTTCATAATATCTGTGAATTTAATTTATCTAACTGTCTATTTAATTTATCTAACTATACAGGTAGGGTCTGGTTTATATATATCAAATGCACTGCATACATTCTTTGAAAAAAATCTTTATCTTTATTTAAATTTATATGGGCTCTATTTGGAACCCTCTCTAACAAAGAAAAAGAGAACCTTTAAGGATTACCCCAGAGGCACAAGCCAAAGACCTTTCCATGGTTCTATATATGATTTTTCTTCCCTAAAACTCTAGGGTTTAAGTATTTTTTTAAATAATTTTATAATAGTCTGTAAGATTCCTTGAATGTACCAAGAAGCACCTTGAATGCCATCAAAAAACCAGTCACATTAACACAGACCCCAAAACAGAAACCTGGTCAATTTTATTGCCTACTGCTTCCTATAAATCTGATGTGCCCATAAGACATGCTGATAAAAAAAATACATGAAAGCTCTCTAATAAAACACTGGCTTTGTATCATAAACAGAAGTCCTGCTGACCTTTAATTATCCATATCCCATTACCATATTGCTTAAAGGAAGAGGTATTGCTTCAAATAAAATGGACTTTGGAATAGAAATACACAAGAGAAAGTGGAGAAAGAAGGGGATGGTGGAAGCCATTAAAACTACAACTAGAAACAGAAGATAAGAATCTGGAGACAAGCGTCTCTTAAGGTAATGCTAATGAAAGAGCACTTCATATGGAAGGGGAGATGGTTTCACTGAGGAAGCTGATGGGAATTCTGCTGTGTGAACAAACCAGCAAAGCTGCAAACCATCACAGAAAAGATTAGTGCTATGAAAACAAGAAGAAAACTATAAGTTTTACCTATGAATTTTTTAAGATGCAGCGTCCTGACAGAAGCTTACGTCAACCTCACTAAGAGATTGTAGGTAATTCTAGAAATTGGGGGGTGAGAGGTTAAGAGTCAGAGTACACCCTGAGGATCTTCTTTAGCCTGTAATACAACACCCCACCATCATCTCTAATGACCTTAGTGGAAACGGACTTTGGTGTTTGTGATGCATTTGCAATGAATTTGTTAAGCTCTCTCTCTAGAGTGTCAGTGTGCACTGAAATAACAGGTGTTTAAAATCTTGTGTTAGAATAATTTATTAAAATAAATTAAAGAAATGAAGTACTGTAGGTCATGCTGAAGACCCTGACTTCCACCGAGACTACTTTAGTTTAGATAGGCTGGGAAATTGCTGCTCTACACTATAGGAAGTGTGCTAATGTGCATCATTATGTTGTCTTGATTTTGACTAAAAACTAAAAATGATATATTTCAAATTATTGAAAACAGTCAAATTCTGATTGAATGAATATGTCTTAAACATTATCCTCAGGTGCAGTCTTTTCATGGGTCATTAATAGCACAATCGCAACATTACACCTGAGCATTTGTTTCATAGAAAAAGGAAATTAAACCAAAGAGGAAATGGCAAAAGCCAATTCACAAAATCAAAGCCTGATGTGGACATAAAAGATGAAGGTAAGTCATCTAGGTAAGGCATTCTCATGCACAGACATCTGGTTTAGTCCTTATTCACATAAGGGTAGCATTGATGGCAAGGTTTTACTCAGGAATCTGATTCCTTCATTAGTTTGCCCTTACCTTCAGTTCCTTCTATTTCAAACAGAGAGGTTCTCCTTTTATGTGATGATTTTTATCGTGTATTCTTGCCCTTTCCATGTACGTTGTGAGGTCTATAATCTCCTGTGTGCTACTGAGAAAATCATGACCCTGAAGAACAATTATCTTAAAATGTAACTGTGTTTATGTATTGTTGATGTGATTGAGAAGCTCTGTCTAGATTCACAACCATCAGTTCATCTGAAAATGACAGTTTATGAAACGGCCACAAAGATGGTCACAGTGTTGTTTTTTTTTGTAATGGCTGTATGGTTGGAAAGATTCTATCACTTCCTTCCAATATAAAGTTTCATCTGAGGCTGTTCATTTACCAGAAATTAGTGGCTGATGCAAAGCAGATGGGCTTCTGTTCCAGCACAGTTTCACAGAGAGACGTACAAATTTGTGCCTCTAATGGTGCTTAATAACATACAGACTTTAACAGACCTCTTTTTACACTGCATAAAGAGCCCCTGGAAATGTCAGGGCAATTCTGCAAAGCTTTAAAGGTTGTGGTTCACCTATGGAGCGGGACCTGTTCCTTTTTGACAGACCGGCAACATCCTTTACCACCAGAACTTTTGAGCCCATAATTAGACTTGGACTCCAAAAGGTGATGCATGACCTTCTGAAATGAGCTACTACAATTCCAACTACCGGGACTGCTGTGCCCAATGACAAAAATACTCCAGAGGGAGATTTTTTCCTACTTTCCGATTCAATATAAAGTGTTGTTTTTGGAAGTCAGCCCAGAGCTGTTAACATAAGAACAGGCTCCCTCAGAGCAGCGGACAGCAGCGTGTGCTCTGATGCCCACAGGAAGTCTGCTGCAAGCAAGGGGCCGGTTCAGACCATGCCAAGACACACTGCTTTGCAGGAAGCTGAAACCAGGTCCTACAGACACAATATCAGTAAGACAGCTCTGTTTTAAAGATGTAATTATAGATAAAAGCTTATAACCACACCAGACTCTGTTTTGCACTGCTGAGTGGGACAGTTTGTTGTAGTGGTGAATCTTTAAATTTTTACTTAATTTCTGGAGCATGCAATTCAGTTACTGTATGTCAGAACAAATATATAGATACAGGTTAAAAAAAAAGTCATTTTGCTTCAGTGTAGTTGCCCAGTTATTTTTAGCTGATTTGATCCAAAATGGACAGTCTATGATATATGCATATGCTATGCATGCCAGCAATATGGCTAATTTATAACTAATATTGCCAAAAGTTTGTGGACACCTGACCGTCACACCCATATGTGTTTCAAAACATTGCATCTTAGATTTAGTCCCATTTTTGCTGTTATAATATCATCTACTCTTCTAGGAAGGCTTTCCGTTAATTTTTAAAGACTAGCAGTGGGGATTTGGCCATTTAGACACAAGAGTGTTACTGAGGTCAGGCACTGATGTTAGGCAAGGAAGCCTGGGTTGTTCCAGTTCATCCAAAGGTGTTCAGAGGGTTTGAAGTCTGGGATCTGTGCAGGCCACTTGAGTACTTCCACATCAAACTTGGCACAATGTCTTCATGGAGTTCACTTGGTGCACAGGAGCACTGTAATGCCAGAGCCAATTTGGGCCCCTTAGTTCCAGTGAAGGGATACTATATAACTTTCCAACTTAGTTCCAGTGAAGGGATACTATATAACTTTCCAACTAACTTTTCCAACTTTGTGGAAACAGGTTTGGGGAAGGCCCACATGTGAATGTGATGATCAGGTATCAACAGGTTTTACCATATAGTGTATCCTAGCATTTATTGTCTATATCTGGTTTGTTATTAACACATTACACACCACCAAAGAAGCTACAATTCCCACCAAAGATGAAACAATTTTTAAAATAATAAAGCACATTTCATACACATTACATACACATTTCTTTGACAATGTGTCTACTCGTGGAACAAAAACCTAAGTTTTTACAAGAAGTATTTGCACACTAATTTATCATCTAACCACGGCATGTTCTTCCAAACAATGTATACATTACCACGAATAAACTTCCATATCCATCAAGCAAAATCGTGGAAATAATATCCAGCATTTTGTACTCCATTGTGTTTGTTTACCCAAAGAACCTGCATTGTTCCAGACTCACTTGCTTGCATGTTTCTTCTGCTAAAAGCTGTCCAAGAGTAATTTTCATAGCAGGCTCAGTGGCGCTAGGCTAATAACCCCACTTCAAGTCCACACATTCACTATCATGCATTTATTTGTAAAGGCATAGCTAGTCACATGTTTGGCCCCACACAGAGGACTGTCCGTGCATTTCCTCTCATAATTATTCACGAAACATGCCTGGAATGAAATAAGACGAAACCAGATCCAGATATTCGAGACCTAACACATGGGACAACATGATTTAGATTTTGGCCAGAATGAACAGTTCAGAAGGCCTTTCACAATCACCAAATTTATGTTGAGTACTGATAGGCTGTGTAACCACTTTCAAAATATACAAAATGAAATGCATTTGGTCAAATAAACATAGTTCTATGTTCAAGCTCTCATCAACATATGGAATATATTATGTACATAAGTGTATGCCAAATCATGCCAAACTGTTTGTTCAGAAATGAGCATTAAGAGGTGGCGCATCGGCAAAAAAGGCAGATTTCAGAAGCAGATCCTCAGTCAATACGAGATTCAATGTGAAAAGCAGATGGCTAACCGCATAGTGTTCTCCTTCATTTCCAACTCACGCGCTCTTTCCCTGTCTGTCTTTCTCTTCCTCTCACATAGTCAGTGCTCTCTAGCCACTCATTTTTTGGCTACTGCAGACTTCCCTGTGACTACGCTCTTTTCTCATCCATTCCCTGGCCCTCTCATGATAATGCGTGTCTGCTGGGCACAGTTAGGAGGCAACACCTCTCCACCCAGTAAAAGCGTTCTCTGGCAGCTGAGCTGTAAGCTAATCACACGCCAGGAAAGGAGATCTGCCATTACCTCTTCCTGTCAGCAGGCATGACAAGTTGAACTTGGGGGTGCTTAAATGGCCAGAGCCACTGACCTCTATGCCTGCCCTCAGCATGAAGTTTAAAGCTGCCTCTCATTTACAAGGGTGAAGCGGCCTTGCCTCTTCAGGCTATCTGAGGGGTATTTTTAAATTTGGATTAAATGGCTTTACTGGACTGGCTTAATTTGGATATGTGTTCCATGTGCTCTCGCAGGTGCTCTTTCATTCTTTCCCACCCTCTCTTTCTCTTTTCCGAATCTCTCTCTCCAACTTGCTCATACACACAGTCATTCTTTGATCCAGTAGAGTCTGCATTGGTCTGTCATCAGGCAGCGCACTGGGCGTTCTCTGAGCGCCCGTCATGCCAAGTGCTTGACATCCACCACCGACCCATGAATCTCCGGACACAAGAGGGCACCCTAATGAGACAGTATGGAACCTCCACCACCAAACTATCCAAAAGTCTTCACACAACACTGTTCAATGTTCCTGATTGACTTGTCCTCACTGCTAATGCCAGTAATTGGTAATTGGTACAGGCTGGTTTCAGACTTCAATACATAATGGCAGTGGTTCTTAAAAGTGTCAGTTGTTCAATAATTTAAACACTTAGACAAAGGGCCATACCATTTTCTGGTTTGATTAATATTAGCTTGGCTCCCTAACTATAAATGTAATAATGTATATAAATCCTTCTGTGAAGCAGCTAGCCAAAATAGTCATGTAATGCAATTTCAACTGCATTAGATGCCCAAAGAAAGCATTTTCCACACCAGTCTTTTTATTTTGGCAGCTTGTTTTGTGTTGTTTGAATATATAATGGTAGCTGTTTTGCTACTAGTTATCCAATAAGCTGTCAGCTATATGCTGCCATTTGTAGCCCCTACTGTGCCAGACTGTTCCACATCTCTTATTGTTATGATCAGCTATAAAGCGGTTTATATTTCACATTCAGTAAAAATGTTAGAGAAAGGTATTTGAGAATGGTAAATAATCAATTCTACTTAGATATTGTGAACATGAAATTATGTATTAGGTTTTATGGGAGCAAAAGACTAACATTTATGTGAGCAACAGAGTTCGATATTATATTCTATATATTCGATATATATAGTTCAGTTGCAGTTGTTCAGACAACAGTGGAAGAATGACCAGATCACAAAATAAAATCCTGCTGATGTGCAGCCTTTCTGTGTTTTGACTCCTTTAGTCTAAAAAAAGTCTCTTTGTCACAATTATTTATTGTAAAATTCCTTAACAGTGCATACCTAAATAAAACACAAAATAAAAAAAATTAAAAAGTGGATACCTAAATAAAACACAAGTGAGAATATCTTTAAGATATCAATTAGAAATCTTCAGGAAAAGGTTAATTTTTCAGACAGACATTATTAAATAAGTAATTGTGTAGAATAAAATGTTTATTAATCTTAATTAAGTCTCCTCTGGCTGGCCCATTTTGTGTTAATAAAGTGTTTTGTTATGTTTTGTACTTTGCTGTTGCTATTGCTGGTGTGTAGAAGCTGCTATGACACATATGCCATGCTTAGAGACCCTGCAGTCCAGCTCTGGTTTCACACACACTAGACATGGCCTCCCCTCGGACCCTGGCCGCATAAACTGTCAAAGCTGACTTCCGGCAGCTGGAGGGGTGCAGCTTTAGAGGCCTTTATCCTCTGGCCTTCCTGCCATGCTCGCTCGCTTTTCTCCTCATGGCTAATCCAGTGCAGATGACCGCAGCAGACATGAGACTCTGCTCTATTCTTTCCATGAGCCAAACAACAAACACAATCCACTAGATCTCCAGAAGAGTCAAATTAATGAGTGTGACGTACAAATTTAAAGATAGACTCTTTAAACCAGTGCCTGCATGTAGTCCAATTTCAGTCACAAAGCAGCTTGTGGAAAAAGTACTTTTGGAAGTTCTTTGATGACGCAGAAATGAGTGTTCTGGAGCTGTGTGGTGTATGAAGGTGATGGTACAGCAGCCTCTTTCTTCTCCTTTTCCTCTAGCAATGGCCAAGAAAGTGCCACTCAGCTCTTCAGCAAACAATATGTCTATTCAAGAGAATCCCTGGGGCTGAGACCTGGACTCAATCTAACAGTCATGAAAGTTTTCCTGTTCTCTGACATGGCCATTGGCTTATTTCCCATAAATCACTTACGAACCAAAGAACATCCAGTACTGTGTTATCACTTATGATAGTTGTTCTCACCTTGGTTATCGATCCTTGCTTTGATCCATATGGTGATTCAAACACATTACTAACACCAGCCAATACTAAATTATGGGCTACAAACACACCTGGCCACACATCAATCTTTCCACATCAATAATCATTGTACTTATGTATAGCACTCATGTGTGCCTGTTTTAGTACACTGCTCATGCAACAGTGATTCAATCACACACTGTGTCACTATGACACACTTAGCAACACAATCTAAGTCACAATAAAACCGATGCCAATTGCTGAATAATAATGTTTACACATACTCATCTGCTTGGCTGAGGTCACAGTACAGTTGTGGAACAGTGGGCTGCTCCACAATGCAGGATTTGAGTAATAGAATAGTTCAACATTCAAAGTCAAGTTTTCATACTCAGGTTCGAGATCAGTTATACAGGCAACTCTTGCTCAGGAGCTATTGTGAAAAATGGCAGGTAAAACAGAGTTAAGCTGACCTCATCTGTAGTATTTAAGTTGAGAATTAGTATCTTTAATAAGTGTCATAAATATTCTGCAATTAATTAAACATCTTATTCAACTGATGGTAACTTTTTACCCCTTTAATGGGTTAAAAACTAAAGCTAGCCTTCCTCCTGGAACAGATCCCAGGAAAGAGAAGGTCTGAGTGGCATTTTCTTGGATATTACTTCAGGAAAAGAAGAAGAAGAAAGTAGCTGCTGTCCCCACACCTCTAAACACCCCACTGTCATAACCAGCCACTATTTGCTATATTAAATATTAATCCTCAGGACAGCTTTCATGAGCACAATTCCTCTTTCAATAAATATTGCTTAATCTGCTCTATGAGTGTAAAGGTTTAAGGTTGGAAACCTCTACCACTTTGTGGATGTATGATGTTCTTTTTTTTCATTTGTTTTTCAGTTGGCTAGAAAATGACAGTGGAGCCTATAATGTCTTTCACAAGCTATGAAATTACATTATAATATAGTATCTAATGATGTTTCTACAGATTAAAAAAAGAAAGCTAAATCAAATACTGAACATTATAATCACAAGTACTGACTTTCAGCAATTTGCAATTTGCCAGTTACTTTTTGGATTTATTTTTAACAAAGTCTATGCCAGTAATCTTTGCAAAAGCATAACTAGTCACATGAAAGGGCACATGAAAACATTTTGTTCTTTTTGTGTAAAAATAATATTTAAAAATAATTAATCATGATTTTCATAATTAGCTGTTAAGGGTTTAAAAGTTTGCCATAATTGCACACAATCCTGGCTTGACCTATCGTGGCACAGACCTTAGTGACCTTAGTGACGCACAATACTTGATTTATTTCAAGTGGAATTCACTAGCTCACATTCTTATGATGCCAAACTGGCATTTAGAAAACTATAGCCACATACCATGCTGTATTATATTATATTAAAATAAAATAATATTACTGAGGGAGTATTTAATAATGTTTCACTGTTGTAAACCAGGCTAAACCTTGCTTTAAGCTCCTATTTATGGAATGAATTGAGTTGTTAACAAAGGGCAGCTAACATTACAGAGGCAGTTACACTGAGTCTTTCCCATATTAACACACTGAATGTCAAGGACACTCAACACTGGAGACGTACAGCAATCTAACTTTACCAGCCGACTTTGCGGACTACAGAGTTGACAAATTCATGTGGAATTCAGACAGTTTCCTCATGGGAACTTAAAAGGTTAATAGATATAAAAAGGTGGAATCTCGATATGCATGTAAAAGCCAAGAGGGCTTTTTGACAACAAAACTGTGGTGGAAGCAGAGTTAAAGCGAATGAGTGTTCTGTGAACCTAACAGCTAATGCGAGGACAAATGTGGACAAATATGAAATTAAATTCATTGCAATGTGCTGAAATGTTTTTCTTGTATTGTGGATATTGTGCAAGAGCATAATGACCCTATAAAATATGTTATAGTAAATTTATGTTAAAGAAATAAATTAACTTTTGTTTAAACGTTGGGGATATGTGATAATAGATAATAGCATTATGGATGTTTAGTCATCTGCCAAGCAGAAGTCTGCGTGTTTTGTATGCAAGCATGTGCGCATTTCAGGAGAGGCTTTTGAGGGCCACGGCTGGGGGCCACTACTGCGTGTCCCTTAGTACTGAAAATAAACAAAGGAATGGAAGCAATCCGAGCACAGCCTGAGGGAATGATTGACAGACAGCAGCTGGAGGAAGGAGAGCACTGCATATGCATGCATATTCATATTGTATTCACACACATACAGTAAACATAGACATGAGTAAGCATACATGTAACATAGACTACTACTGAAATCTTACCTAACAACTATTCCTGCAATATTCTACACAAATTATTTATGCACAAAAACATGTCACTTGTATATTAAAGCATTGACTAACACAGAATCAGGAATGACAGGCTTCACAAAGCAGCCTATATAGTGAGACCTGAGTGGTCACTGTGAGACCAGGAAGTCTCTCACATCAAAGTCACATAGAACAAACACGTTCAAACACAGACACCATCTGGACCATCCCCTTTTTTCACACACTGATGGCTACTGCTGATGGGCAAATTAACACTCCGATGTGTGTGCTGTCTCACCTCTTTCTCTTTTTCTTTCTCACACACACACACACACACACACACACACAAGTTAATGGCTTACACCTGGAGTCTGGAGTTAGGAAACAAATATCTGCATGACTGACACTCCAGAGTTAAGAGGCAGTACCCAAATAATAGCTTCAAACCCCTTACTTTTAAGCCCACATGCCTCCCTTCACATTGTCATATCATTAGACCACATTGTGTAACCCTGATTGTATTACTCAGGTTATATCCTAGGAGACATGACTCAGTATGACTTATTAGCCATCAGCTCTGGACTTTGACTATTTGCTCTGCACTGGAATTCTGAGATGATGCCATCCTGTCACTCTGCTTTGCATCATAGCCCACCATGACTCAAGTGAAAGTCAATGACTGCCAACACGGCTCAAAATATGACTGCACCTGTCTCTATAACGATGCCAGATCAGATGCACAAGTGCACTCTGTTTAGTTTGGAGAACCAAGAAAGGACCTTTTTCTACACACACTTTTTCGCATCTTTCGGATTACAGAGGGACATGGAATCTAATTGAACCAGATATGATTTCATCCCACAGCAATGCCTAAAAATAACTGTCTTCAAATATACCTACAGGACCAGAATAGGAGTGGGATTTGTGAATGGAAGTCTCAAAAAGCCTCTGTGAAAGACTTAACCACAAAGCACATCTAAACTGTTGTAACTACAGCTTTCAAAAGCCAGGTGTGTTATAGTCAGTATGATTGGGTTCAGAAGCAAATGGTTAGACCTACCTGGTGGACACAGGCAGGCGTGGGAGACGTCCCGAGTCTCTCTGGTCTTCGGCAGACGAGACGCTAACTTCTGCAAAAGAACAAAGAAGACTTCAGTTATATCAGGAATGACCTTAGATGGTCAGACACCCAATTACAAGAGGATATAAAATAATACTACTAAGCTTGGTTTGAAATCCAATGGTAATCATTTACATATATATGTGTGTTTCAAAGTCAAAGACACACACAATGAAACGTACTATATGCATACCGAAGCTAATATTCTTCAGTTGTTTTACTAGGATTTTCCTAATTTTACTATATCAAGCCCAGAACCTATAACAGTAGTGTCATTTCTGTTCAACAGAGAGTTTGATAAGATACTCAACTTAGTACCTGCCTACAGATTTTTGTAAATCTTGTAAATAAATTCAGTTACTATGACTATGATGAGAACTGAGTACCTCACACCCAATTATGTAAAATTAAAATACATGTGTTAACTTATTCTTAGAGTGAATCCTATATATTTCTGTGGCCCCGGTTTATGTTAACCACAATTCATTCCAGAGGTTTATTTGGTTGATACTGGCACACTCTCTTCCCAGCTGCAAAAGTCTTTACACAGACCAGGCTCAGGAACTACAAGCAAGCATTTCTTTCCACAACACTGATGCTGAATGGAGCATGGTTGTGTGTCTTGTAAAACAAAAATAGAGCTAATGAAGATTAATAAGAGATGAGCGCAATGAGAAACAATGAGAATGTCATGAAAGTAAACTGTAATAGCCGGGTTAAGCAAGAGTCTGTTCTTGAGGAAATACAATGACGCTTGGAAAATATCTCATTTGAGAAGCATGCATTCTTTTCTCAAATTGTTTTTTTTCCCCAAAGTAGTATTGTGCACTGATCCTTCTAAAAGTTTTTGTCATTTATAAAGATGGAACAAATAGCCATATTTCCCATATACCTCTTGTTTTTTACAGGGCAAAACCTTGAACACCCACGGTAATTTAAGAAGCTTTTCAGTTTCAACGGACAAAGAACAAATAATAATAATAATAATAATAATAATAATAATAATAATAATAACAATGTATTGTTGTTGCATCTTTCTCATTGTCAGTGTATCATTCAGTGTGCTAATAGTCATAATACGGCAATCATAATAATAAAGCAGCTGCTGTGAGTGCTTTAGCAGAAGTTAAAAATTATATTTCTTTTTTAAATTCCAGTGCGTTATTACTTAAGTGACCCCACAGACTTCTCAGCCAAGAAAAATATATGTCGCTGTTATGATTAAATGAAGTCTATTGATTGTATTAATTTAGAGTCTGGACATAATTTACGTTGACTTTCTGTAGTTAAAAACTTAATGTAATTAAAATTAAACATAAGTGGCAAAAACCAGATAAACACTATTAGCTCAAACACAGAGCCAAATCACTAGACACCTGCAAGGACCTGTAAATTACTAAGATGTGTTTCTCAGCACTATCCCAGACCTGGACCGAGTCCTGCCTCACTTTATTTTAGCACTGAGACATCCCGGCTGCCTCTCTTGCAGTCTGCTTTGCTTCATTAAGCCATTGACTGTCCTCTGCAGTCCTGACAGCTTTACTAACTATGGACTGGTTCCCAAAAGCAGGATTCTGTCTTCCCAAACCACAGTGGCACAGCACATATTTTACACACTGCTGGGTGAGTGACCATTAGAGGCCTGAGTGAGGAAAGCCTAGCTGTGAGAGACTGTATATCTCACTTTTCTACACCTCATTGTTTCAGACACAAAACTGCACACAATTTTATGCATGAGGCTAGTGCTGAAAGTGTGTGGAGGTTCATAAACATGTGAAATGGGATGCTTAAAGGTTAACCAGTTGCCTGTGAGACATCAATTAAGGCAAATAAGTCAAAAGATATAAAATACAAAAGATGTGCAGGGTAGCTCATTACAAAAAGTGTGATGATACAAACTCAGCTAAACATGTTTCCACATCATTAAATGTATGAAGAACCATAAAGTAATTTTTGCAAATGCAAATACACTTTGCAAAATAATAAAACACACTGGTGAGCCTAGGATCTCAAAAGTCAAATTACACCACATTATTCTGTGGATTTTCTCTGGATTTCAAGATTTTCAAAGAAAATCAGAGATTACTTCAGTAATTACGGCCTTGCACGCATCAATATCAGCTTTAAAATGGGCAGAGCTGTGAGACTGAACAGCAAATAGTACAGACCAGGTGCTGAGTGAAAGTGAATGGTGCATAAACAAAGACAGGGAGAAGAGTTGTCTGGTGGAGCTCTGGAGACCCTCAGGAGTCTTGTTAAAAGTTTTTCAGGTGAATGATTTCACAAGACTAAGAAACAAGTTGCTTCTGTGATATAAAATACATTTAGGAAAGAGAAGTGACGCTTTGTTCCAATAAACAGTTCTGCATCATGGCACAGACATTACACTCAAGCTTAATAACGTGATGAATGATTTTCAGTCACGTAGCCTACAACTTGATCTAGATGATACGATTAAAACTTCAGTACCAGACCAAGAATGAGAATACAACAAACTTATTTGCAGCAACATGATCGTTCCTCATGCATCTAAAGTAAGCTACTGTTCCCCAGCTCCTGGTTTCAGCAGCAGAAACGCACTCACCTCTTCCAGCATCTGATCCAGGCGCTTTAAGAGCACTGGTTCCACCTGCTCAAGAAACATCCAGGCTGATTGCTGAGGCTCTCTGTGCTTCTCCAGGCTGTTTACCCTGGCCTGTAGCTCCGAGGTGCGCAGATACACCAGCACACACACTCCGAGAGAGAAGAGGCAGAAGGCGACGCACACCGCCACCGCGCCACACACCTCCGTCCGCCTCGGCCACGCGCCACTTTTACACGGATGCTCGGCGCAAGTCCTTTCTCCAGCAGAATCGCGAGAAACTTTGGGATCTTTTTCCATTTTAGTCAGTGGCGTCTAACCTGGCTTTTTTTTTCCTGAGTTCCTTCACCAAGCTTATAATCTACTCATCAGAGGGGACATTAACTGGCAGGCAGCGCGAGGTTTGAAATAAAGAACAACCACAACTTTAGTCCAGGAGAGCAGTTCAAAGGAGAAATCAATGTCACGCTGAAAGGAGAAAATGGAGTTAAAAGGGAGTTATAAAGGAGCCGAACTCATGTTTCCTAATGATGGGTACAGGTGGATCGGAAGGCTCTAGCGTTGTGCCGTGGGAATGAGTCGTGCCATCTGAGTGTGTCCTTCTGAGCTCCAGTGTGTCAGTGCTGTAGTGGTCTGTGATGTGAAACCTGAGCCTCTTCCCTGCAATCCGCTTTGGCTGCAGTCTGTTCACTCCACACGCTACTTTAACTGCGCCTCTGCACTGCGCTCTCCGTTAAACTGCGCTCTCCTCTCGCGCGCCCTGCGCCTCTCCTGTGCGCGAGGCTCCTCCCCGTGTGCGTGTGTGTGAGAGAGAGAGTGTGTGTGTGTGTGTGTGTGTGTGTGAGAGAGAGAGAGAGAGAGATAGAGAGAGAGAGAGTGTGTGCGTGTGTGAGGGATTGAGTGAGTGATCGTTGCTCATCAGCTCTGGGCGGAACTGAAGCTTCAGTAGAGCCGCGCGCTTCTCCGCAACCCAGCCGACAAGATATATTTAGGTGGCATCAAGAGCCCACTTGCAGGCTATAAAATGACCCTTTGATCTGTGCGGTGCAAATATTCTACATAAATGGGCGCACTTTTGCAAATACATTTCATTTAATGCAGTATAATACAATAAGTATTACTCAGTAAAAATATTAGTAGTGGTATAGTAGTAGTAGAAGTCGTCACACACTCACTGTATTAGCCTAATTAAAATATGAATGTCTGGATACTGTCTGGATTCACCTATGTTGAAAAATAGGGGCCGTTCAAGGTCGGCCTTTTTCTTAAATAACCCACTTGCGATAGATCTTGTAAACCAGTAAACAATTGCTATACAATCCTTTGGGTGTAGATTACTAAATAATTTTTCACCCCTCTCACCCTCTAAGAGTAGACAAGAATACTTATTCTATTAACACATTTCTCATTGTCACGTTTAATCAGTCAGTGCAGACAGCCCATAATTTGAAACAGCTAGCCTTTTAGTTTTATTTAAAACAAGAGATCATGAAGAGCACTCCTTGCTGGAAGACAAAAGAACAGTTGACTCCTGCACAGTCCATGTGAACTTGCATATACTAAAGTATTTGGCAGTTAATAACTTGAAAATGGCTGACTGAGCAGACCAAATGGCATCTTAATTCTGGCCTCCAAAATAAGATGAATGAATGCATGTGTGCACCATGTGCCAAATCAACAGCTGACAGCAAAGAGTCTTTTATTCCGTTAGTATATGAACAATAACTCCATTGACATTCCGAAAAGTGTCCTGTAGCAGACTATAGAAATGTACAATATCTAATATAATCCAGCTGAGCTCAGTGTACAATGAAAAAAGACATATCTGCAAGGCTTCCATTACATTTCTGGATTTCCTACTGAATGTTTTCAACACCTTTTTTGAAGACTGAAAAAAATGGCTCTTGTGGTCATTTAAAACTTAATATGGACCAAAAGTTAATGTTTGTTTAGTGACCAAATGAAGGCGGACCACGGTGTACCTAATATTAAACAACAACAATATGTTTTTGAGGGCTACTTAGGTCAGGCCAACTGGCCAGTAATGGTCATCCACAACCTTTCTTGGCGATCACTGGGGTATTATTGTAACCTAATTATGATATTTCCCCTGTACAAAGAGAACTTCAAAGACTTCTGGCAGATGCTGTAATAACCAAAACCTTCCTGTCAACAGTTTGTTTGGCGTGTGAAGACACACTCTCAGTTACACATACCCTACTCTTATAGTTCCTGTTTTGCCCAATTTCCATTAATCCTTTGATTAAAGGTCATGTCAGTAGTAATAAAAATAACATGGTTACTGTTTCTGTAGCAACTGTGGCTACAATAAGAGAGCAGATGAGCACTGACTCACCAGAACCAGAAGTTTGCAATCTTAGGAGTGGCTACTCAAACTGCATTTACAAAACCACACAGCTGATTAGACCATAAGTCCCAGAAAAGCTTTAAAAAATTAATAGCGAATTTTCTGACTTGGGTGTCCAACTGTGATTGACCACGAGGTGTTCCCTCCACTTTCAGTCACATCAGGAACATATGATAGCATTAGAAAGTGCCTAACCATATGAGTTAGGCACTCTGTAATGCATTTAATGAAGCAAGTGTTGAAAACCTCTATAATTATAACATAAACAACTGTCTCAGGAGTGAAGCAAATGAGGCAGATGATATATAAAGACAAAATGGTAGAGTGAAAAGTTGTTTTCCAGTATAACAAACTGAAGTGTAGACTAACTGCTTGACACAGTGTATATAAGGAAATGTAAATAGTGTTCCAGTCGAAACATAATTACTAAGTGCATGTGGCAGTTTACAACAATAATAACTGTGCAAGAGTTGAACTGTGCAACAAAAGAAAACATTTAAAGAAATTAAACTAAACTTAAAACATAATCATCAGGAACAAGAAGTAAAATGAACATGAATAGAAAAG
>JAOUQY010000042.1:13964855-13979565 GCA_028566355.1 Doras micropoeus | reverse complement strand
GTTGGCTGCTTTGCCTTCACTCTGTGCTCCAACTCATCCCAAACCATCTCAACTGACTGACCTTCATTTCTTAAAGTTTTTCTTTACTTAGTTGAGTAGTTCCTGCCATAATATGGATTAGAACATTACTCAAATAGGGCTATTCACTGTATACCAACTCTACCTCTTCACAACACACCTGATGGTCTCAATTAAGAGGGCAAGAAATTCAAGAAATTAACTCTTGACAAGGCATTCCAGGTGACTACCTCATAAAGCTGACTGAGATGCCTGCTTTGAAGAATCTAAAATATAAAACATATTCTGGTTTATTTAACACTTTTTTATTTACTAAATAATTCCATATGTATTTCTTCATAGTGTGGATGACTTTAGTATTAATCTACAATGCAGAAAATGTTACAATAATGAAAAACCACTGAATTAAAGGTGTGTCCAAACTTTTGACTCATACTGTACTGTAGGTTATTTTATAATCTATCACCGAGCAATTTAACATGACTTAAAGAGAACTAAGGAGGACAGTAACCAAATCACAGGACATGACCTGTTGTTCATAGTCTCTAAGTTTGTCTCTCTCACAATAGTTTAATTAAATTAGA
Source organism: Doras micropoeus (assembly GCA_028566355.1). NCBI lineage: Eukaryota > Metazoa > Chordata > Actinopteri > Siluriformes > Doradidae > Doras > Doras micropoeus. The sequence goes on along the minus strand of JAOUQY010000042.1, from coordinate 13,978,963 downwards.
GCACCGTGGATTCCAAGTGAAAACCGTGGCCGTTTTCCCTGTTCTAAAGAGACATCCACCATAACCCTGAACAAGAAAAAGCAGGTAATGACATATATTTACACCAATCAGCCATAACATAAACACCACTGACAGGTGAAGTGACTAGCACTGATCATTTCAATACAATGGCATCTCTCAAGCTGTGGGATATATTAGGCAGCAACTGAACAGTCAGTTAATGAAGTTGATGTGTTGGAAGCAGAAAAAATGGGCAAGCATAAGGATCTGAATGACTTTTGACAAGGGTATAATTATTATGGCTAGAAGACTGGGTCAGAACATCTCCAAAATGACAGGGATTGTGGGGTGTTTCCAGTATACAGTAGTTAGTACCTACCAAAATGGTCTAGGGAAGGACAACTGGTGAACTGGTGACAGGGTAATGGGCAGCTGATCAGTGTGAATTTGAAAAGAGGAGAATATTCTTTAAACTAAGCTAACAATATGTTGAGTGAAAGCAAGGCATGCTAGTAATAATCTGATGATTACACTGTGGAAATGTGTTTGCCTTGGAATCAGATGACTGTAGTTCAAATATTGGCAGTGCCTTGGTATTGCTTTAACCTTGAATATTAAGTTGGGTCAATTTAATCTTCCTTTCTGAGGATGAAGAAACTCATTAATAAAGGTCCTTAACCCTTTCATGCATGAATTATTAAATAACAAGTTTCTTATTCCAGTTTATTCTACTTTACCACAAGTTTTTCAAACCACAACCACAAACAAGACTTAAAACTTGTCAATAATGTTTTTTTTTGTCAAAGATACACAACTGTCCACTGTATGCTACATAATTATGTGCTCCATTTTGTGTGTGGAATAAATTATTTCTTTTTTAGAACGTAATAGATAAATGACCCAGGTCAGGTTGGAGCTGAGGAAATTTAATAACACATGGAAAAGAAAAAACCTTTCTTAGTGATTTTGAACCACTCAGTATTTTGTGTGCTTCTAGCTAACGTTCTCATAACTGAAGTAATACAGTGACATGGTGGAAAGTTAACTACTATGCTACCTGCCTTGGTTTGGAAATGTAGTCCACAAATAAACTAATCATTACAGGGTTTTTGTAGTTAACCGTGTAACAGCTGGAACCCAAAATCTAGCCAATGTACATTAACATGTAGCTGGGGACATTCTTTATTTGTTTAGACAGATCCTAATCAGTGAAGATTCCTCTAGCCATTGCATCAATGTAAGAGTAAGTATTATATTTTGCAGTAGGGGCAAATTTTGTGGGGCAAACCTTTTGTGGTACTTGGGATTTCAGGGGCTTGGGACAATGTATTCTCATGTATCTATTCCGACTAGTATAAACATAATCCTTTCTTCTCTTGGTATTTTGCTCAACACTTACCCTCACCTGACCAATATCTATAGCATCTTCCTGAGTGACAGGGGCAGGTGGTAGGGACACAGAAGTGGTCTTAGACAGAGGATGTCTGGCTTGGAGCAGGTTATCTAATCTCACCAAGAGCTGAATAAATTGTTATAATGTGAGCTGGTGATCCCTGAAGGCTAATTCAGATTACACAGCTTTGCTAAGGTCTCTGCAGTAGCTTACAGGTTTATTACACCCATGTATGACAGCCAGGGTGTACAACACAAAATACTACTCATAAGCATCTTTTCCAAACTAGAAGTGGTGAAACTATGTAAATTACTCTTTAAAAAAAAACTCTAACAATAGTAGCTAATGTAAGAGGTATTCTGGTAAGAAGTTGTAAGAAGATGATGAAGTACATTTTTACATTGTCTGTGTGGTAGACTATAGATTAAGTGCTGAAATGAGAAATGGGTTGCACATAGCATTCCCACAACTGTTATATATTTGGCAGGGGTGTGTGAGGTGTGTTATAGCCTTCTTCTAGGTACCAAGAAGCATGGAAATATGAGCTGAACATGAGAGAGATTCTTATCCTGTCTGAGTTTGTGAGTGATTTCTAAAGATACCAGTTCCTTAAAAAGATGTGATTTCTGCATTTGTTGTAGGTGAGTATCCAGGACTTTTACCTCTGCAAACACAGAGATTCTGCTTGGAGATCACACTAGAGCTTCTATATACTACAAGGTAATTAAATATTTGACAGTTTAATCAATTGCAGGCTACAGAAGTCACAGAGTCATGAAATTATGATGCTCAGCGGGTCATGATACGAGGCAGTGAGGCACATGCTGAAGAAGCTACAGGCGTGTAAACATTTCTGCAGGGCATCCACAAGTCATACTGCTGCTGCATGATGTAGAACTTGAGAGTAAATTAAATATCTAATATTTTATGTTAGACTAAATATGCTCTTACTTTGCACTAAACATTTAGTGAAGTCCACTTTACAGAAACCCACTTCAGATTCCACAATGCTGAATGTCTATCCTACCAAATGCAAATTTCTAATTTCTTTCACTCCTGCATTCACTCCTCCACAATCTACTCTGACACCAGCTATCTTTTGGTTCTCTATCAGGTTGAAGAAAAAATGAAGTTTTGATGTGAAAATGTGAATTCCCACAACATTAGTACTTTGTTTGCTAAATGTAGGTATCATATGGTTATTCTCATTATTGTGCTGTAAAATAGAACTATATTAGCTTGCTTTGAGATGAGAAATTGGTTTATTTCTAATTATTCCTATTATCTCTGTAGAGTTCGTAGGCCTAGTCAAAAGTGATAATGTGCTGCTATGAGACAAATTGGTGAGTTTTATTCATGAACTAATCATCAATGGTTAAGCATTAACACATAACTGTTGGACCGTTTTTGCATTGTTTTTAATCCTGATTTGTTTCTGTTTCAGTGCTGCTCTGGTTATTACTTTGAACTTGCATTATGCTGTTTCAAATTCAGGTTTTTGTATTCGTTCATACACTGCACTGTCATAACGGGACTGTCAACAAAACATGCACCTTTAGCCCTAAGAAAGGCCAGTGGGGTGAAATTCTTGTCCAGGTTAGCACAGGGTGCTGCAGTGTGGGAATTACTGCGGATGGAGGACAGGACAGGTGTCTCTGCCACTAATCCACAGATGTATTCATAAATCAGTGCCTGCAGGGCTTTACTGTGCCCAGAAGCTTTGCCATCATATGCACAGGAAGTTCAGTCACAAGGATTATCTGATGTCATTTGTTTTATACAATGATATGCAAAACAAACTTTTTTTTCCTGTGACCAGTTATCATAGCCGGTAATGTTTCAAGAGAGTACTTATGTCATAAATATTACACAGAACTTGGCAGCACAGAAATTAGCAGCACAAGTTTAAAGCATAATGACTATGAAATAGTTTATAGTTATATGTTCTATTATAATAAAGAATTATCAGTAGTGAAATAACTAAGATTTTATATTATATATTATTTTATTATATTGTTTTTTATTATATAGTTTATATTATGCTTATATTATTTTTTATGAAACTTGGTATTTCATTATTTGGCAGTAACAAATCACAGCATCGCAGATTAGGAACCTGGAGCATAAGATTAATCTATAGATTATAGATCTATAGCAATTTCTCTAAATATCTTCAATATTGTCAAATCAGCATATGATTACTTTATAAATTAAGCAAATGAGATTTTTTTGTAACAAACCCTTTGGGGCATCTGAGTGACAGGTGCATGGTTACCAACTTTTTTCTGGCTGCGCTCATTTACAGCTTTGTAAGGAATTACGATGACGCCTGATGGACACAGTAGGTTTTGGTACAACCATCTTCCATGATCCCAGGTCACTGCATATATAAACACTCTCCCGCTGTGGTCAAGGACTTCTCTTGGATTACACAGTCAGCGAGTCATTCTTCCATTCCCGGTGTGTCTCCCATGCTCCGACGCTGATTTAAAAGCAGTGTGGGGGTAGTTACGGCTAAAAAAAGGAGGACGGAAACAGTCAGTGGAGCTTATGTCCTCTTCTTTGTGTGTGTAAGCAGGCAGGGTGCCAGCACATTTATATAAGCATGTTGGGTCAGAAACAATGATGTCAATGTTTATGGTCATAATCAGCTCAAAATATATCCAAAGGAGTCTGGGTACAACAGATAACTAAGAACAAAGATCCCAGATTCGAATCTTTGACACAGTTATAATCATAGCATTGGACTGTGTCATTGGATTCATCTGTCTTCAGTCTTTAATGTGGAGAGACAAAAACCCTGCTCTGAGGTTCTGTGTAATACCTGATGGCAAAGCCTCTGTATTTACGGAGTATTGTTTGAATGAGATACTAGCTATGAGCTTCAAAGGGATGCACACATGTGAAGCTAGCGTACCGCACGGCTTTGAAATCTAACACTGTTATGTGATGTTGTTGGGGTGACTGCCTATCAAAGTGTTCAGCCAATAAACAAAAAGCCTAAATAGGGACATCCAGGAGATGCTCAGTAAACAGGAAATCTTTTTTTCCCTCTTACACAACATAATAAAGATACGCAACATAAAATAGCAGCTGCTGACAAACATAGATGTGCTCATTACATGTTACGTAAACTGTTATTATTGTTAATAACAATTATTGTTATTCTAGCTTTTACAAATCACAGACCAGAATTTGTTTAAATAAGTAAACATTACAGGGTGTCTCAAAAGTCTCAAAAGGATATTATAGGAATTCAATTACACATACAAGATTTTGAATGTATTATTTATCTACTTATTATTTTACCCTTATATTTATTTTTTCCTTAGAGATAAAAAACGGAACGAACATTGGATGAAAGAGTAGTGCTTCTTGGTACTTCTTGGTACTCTCATTGATTCCTGATATTTCGGAGAGGCTGTAGAATGTGCTTAAAACTGCATAGATCTCTTTTATTAATCGTATACAGTGTGTGTTTCGTTCTAGTAAAACTCAATATCATGAGGCTGCATACACAAAAAAATATAAGCATTAAAACAGACCCCATCCCTGAAAAAGAAGTTTCACTTACAGAAACATCTGCATCTGCAAAGACTATTCTATATCTTGCCGCATACAAACTTTATTTTTTTTTTTTACTTATTTTAGTTATAGACCACCGTTTCTTATCCTACGATTTATGGGCTTGACTCCTTTTCCAGATGTGTGCGGCACTGCAGTGGGAAGCTGACCCACTCCATGGCCAACTCCGGCTCTGATACACACTCTTCTCCGTTCATGGAGCAAAAACACTAAGTGGAGGACTCGTTTTTATGTCCTGCCAGTTTAGATGGATTATGAGTCTTAGCGTGTATTGTCATGTCAGAAGGCAGATGTGTCTAAAAACAAACACAGGTGGAAGTAGGTGGACCTTCTGCTGATTACAGACCAGCTGTATATTTTATTTTTTTAATTTAAAAAATAAAGGAAAAGGTAAAGGAAAAGGCTTTATAACAAACGTGAATATGAATGTCATGTTTATGATTAGGTAGTAAAAGGCTGAGTGTTCTTTTAATTGAAGGGGATGAAATATTTTATTACTTTGTCCGAGGATCATTAAATCAGCTTCCTTTATTCCTTTTAGAACTATTTCCATGACTGTATGCATTCTCTGAATTTCAGGCATGGGTAACTGTAAAAATAGTTGGAATAACACCAGGCTTATCTTAACTTATGCTTATATCTACATCTTATGCATATAAAGATACAGGAGTATAGCTATTAGAAGGGAATGATACCTGAGAATATGGTGCTAGTCCCATAAAGAGTAATATAGAAGTCTATAGCACCACAATGGTGATAGTAGAATCTCTACTATAGCTTCATGCTATGGAGGTTTCAAATTTAAAGAATTTCTTACAATAAAGTGTAAGGTCATGTATAATTTATCACAGTATGCTATCTGGTCACAGATTATAGTGACAAACTTTGCCCACTTTGCCAGCTGGACAGAACTGAAGGATGCTGTCAGGTAGGATTAATACTTCTTTGACTTATGGATCATGCAGCAGTTTTCTCTTTGCTCGGCTGCCAGTAACTGAAAGCACTGCAGAAATGCATGAGAAACTTGTCTTCTGTCCTTTTAGATTCATTCTGCTCACATTCAACAAGCCTAAGAGGCTTTCTTATTTAAACTTTACATAATGGGAATGAATGTTAAATTGATCTGTTTGAAATTCATCTTACACCTAATCATTTTTTATAATTAAAAATAAAATCCGCATTAATGTGCAAATGTACGAAAGTGAATGCAATCGTGCAATTTCTTTTGTATGAAATTTTAAGTGATCATTTGTCAGGAAACGATTGAAGCCATTATTAATATTATTTGTCCTTTTTAGGAGTAAAGTTTGCGTTGAATCAGAAAGAGAATGTTGAATACGATCTTTATTTTTAGATGTGCTCAGGTTTTGTCCCAGTCTCTTTGGAAGTGTGTGTCCCAGAGCTCCATGTTTAACAGGAACAGGAAATACTGAAGAGGCCTAGAAGTTGATGCTCTGCCAACTTTAAATGCCATCTCTAAAAATACCCACCAGGAATTCAGGGCTTGGCAAAAGGGGCAAGGTCACTGGCCTAAGGCTTGTCGCCACTTTGAGGGCCTATTTTGACACGACAGCCTTGTCTAACTGTAACCCAACCCTGTCTCTCTCTCTGAGCCCCTATCACTACTTCTCTATAATTCCGCCCTGTTCTTTAACTCCCTTCAATTCCTTTGTGCTCAATCAGGACTTATAAAGGAGATTTTGAACAAGGTGGTGAGCTATGGTCCTTGGAATAGTCTGCTTGAAGTTCGGTCCTTATGAGAGTGAAGGATCCATAAGCTTAGCCATAAGCCTATAAATACCTGGGCAATGTGACCAAACTGAGAGCGTCTGATGAGGCCTGCTTTTGTATCAGGTCTTTGAACAGTATTTTCAGAAAAAAAGCCCAAAATTACATCCATGTAGATTGTCACTAATGTTTGAATATCTACAGTGTGTCTAAAAATATGATTTGGGGTTTCACGGTTTAGAGTTTTGGACCTTCATTCAGCCTTTCATATAACAACACACCTTTCATTCAAGTGTGTTAGTGTGTTGTTATATTTATAATATAATTGTAATAAGTTTTCTTTTGAAATTCCATATAAGTGCTTGGGCAATAATCTCTTTCAGTTTGATGAATTAAATATATAAAGGTACAGCTGTGGTAGAACACATTTACAGAAAATTTAAACAAAAAAGTTCCCAGTTTGATTCTGAGCTTTGGTTACTGTCCATGCAGGGTTTTGCATGTTCTTCTCCCTGTGTCTGCACAGGTTTCCTCAAAGTTATCTGGTTTCCTCCCACCTGCCACAAAAACATGCTAGTAGGTTGACTGGCTATGCTAAATTTCCCTAGGTATGAATGAGTGTGTAAATGTGTGTGCATAGTGTCCTGCGATGGACTGGTGTCCCATCCAGGGTGTATTTCCCACCTCATGCCCAGGGGTCTCATGGTACGCTCCTGACCCACTGTGACCCTGACAAATAAAAAATGAGTAAAAAAAATGGAAATGGAATCCACCAGTTGGCTCAGTCTGTTTACTGAGTATCTGTATATCACTTATGCATCTATAATGAGTATCTATAATACCATACTTTTTGCATAGCATGACAGGAAAGCTACAAACGAATAAAAGCATGTTCTTTTTTGGCAGACAAAAGTATATAATGGCTGTCTAATGCAAACATACACTTATGCAATCTACAAAACTTTCCACAAAGCTACCTAATTGTGGTTTGGGGGCTTTTTCAAGTGCTTCTAGGAAAAAACTTGAAGCCCTTCCATTGCTGCAGGGGTAAATCACCAGACAGGAAAAGTAAAATGGTAAAAACTGAAAATGCAATCGTAGAGAATAAGAAGAGATGTCCTTAATTACAGTATTATATCCATTCAAATAAAACCGTTGTAATACTGCGACTGGATTAACTGTCTGAAATTTAAACTGCTTAATTTTATAGCATTGATGCACTGTTAATTACCAAAGGATTTTGATACTGAAGTGTATTTAACAAATACTACCTCACCACTCTCTTGCTGCACCTTCTTAACTCATAGCAAGCAGTGTGTGTATGGGTGTGAACAGTACCTGAGCCCAGTTTAATGTGATAGATGTGTGTAAACACACACATACAGGAAACACAGTGCTTCCTTTCACTAACTCTCACAGGGAGGGAACTCCCACCAAGAGAACAGGAGGATAATTCTCCCTCAAGATATCCTGTATCACACATATACACATTTTGGAATCTGAATAGTTTGAGCCATAAACATGTAATAATGTTAATGCATACTGTCATTTATACAGTACCATATTTGTATATTACTTAACATAAGATAACATAAGACCCCAAGATAAGACAGTTTTCAAACACTCTGAAAATTCTGAACTAAGACACTAAGGCATAAAACATAAAAAAGACATTTCTGCCAGATTTTTTTCCTAATATTTCAAGAGCTGTAGAACACACGAAATTGAAATTTTGCTCAATTATAACATGGTGACAAGCTAAATACTGCTCTCTGTCAACTCCAGAGAATAAAAGTGGGAGTTGCTGGTGATTCTGGGGTCCCTGTGGACCAAGCGCAATCATCAGCTGGCTTTTTTTGTTTAGACTGCTTAAACCAGGTGTTTAGACAATTCAGTCTGTAGCTGCTGACTGTGCATGCCGGCCTTCCCGACACAACCCCAGACCCTTTCTAAGGCGAGATGTACACTTACCCCCAAAATATGTCCCCAGAAGACCGGTGTGCGGCTGGGGAAGTCATTGCCATACATCCTTCCTGCTAGAATCTACCACACAATGAGAATTGCAGATTTTACTATACAGTGCACTTCGATGCAGCATGGCATTCAATTATAAAACAGGATTAAGAGTCTTCCTCTAAGACTAGGCCCAAAAATGTCTGCTTCCTTTCTCACTGGCTCCTATAACAGCCATCTGGACTGACACAGAAGTCTCTGTCTGATTATTTGATTCTGGGAGGGATTGGATTAGACTGGACTGACAGAACCAGGAGATGCCTTACCATTTCAATCCAATCCAATCCAATCCGATTCACTCTGACCCATAAATGCTGGTATCTTTCAAGCATTCTGCTGCACTTCCTGGGTTAAACTGACCATACATTACAATTAAATATATTTAGTGCCTATTTTATTTGCATGGACTATTCACTGTAATTACATTACATCTCTTTGGCTGAATTAACAGTAATGTAAAAAAAAAAAGCCCTAATCAGGAATCAAAGCAAAGTCTAAAGCCTTTAAATAACAACAATGTACCCAGTAAATATGCTGTGTCAAATATTACAGATTGTTATTATATCATGATGATCTGGGTGAACCTTGGTGCTGGTACTAAGACAGTGTGACATTTTTGAGTTGTCATTTTTGCACATGGTATTGTTAGTTACAAGACAGTCTTTGGGTTTCACAAAAGCTCAGGCATCGTTTTTGTTAAGTAACTGTTTATTTAAACAAGCAAACAGTCAGACCTCCACTGTCTCCCTGTTCTTTTGCTGGCAGAAAACACAGTAGAAATCTGCGCTACTCTCTTGATCTGCAATGTAGCATGCTTGCGCAATCATTACTTTGCACAATGGACTAATCTGCTTCAGACTGCAAACTCAAACAGCTGGCAGTCACATCCACAAACCACTTGAGAGCTCTCACTCTTGTCTACACCTAATTTGCAGGATTAGTGCACTTTTATATATCGATTACACTGTCAAGTTTAAATAGCATATGTATTTACATTTACAGCTTTTAGCAAATTTATAGAAGGCTTTGCAGTCTCCATCAAAAACTTTATGCTAGTTCACTGTCAGGGATTAAGAATACCACAGAGAATATTTTGTATCAGCCAGTCAGCCAACACCAACCCAAAAATTTAAATGTATGACACAAAATACACATTGGCTACAGTGCCTATCTTTTTCTCCTGTTTTCAGGTCACCGTATTGTCTTTTCACCTCATCTAATTTGTGTACCTTCAGAAATTTTCTGAAGACCTTTTCAGGTGCTGTTAAACTGCTAAATATTTTATTGGCATAGAAGTGAGTCAAAATAACTTCCTCTTCTGCTTGTCCTTTTGCCATTTAGTAGTCATTTCATTTTTCCAGCACTCTGTGCACTTTACCTGGAGTTTTGTGAGCTTCAGAAAAACATTTCCAAAACTTTTATAAATCTGGTGGAAATTTTAGCATGGTTTTGCTTACACAAACGTTTACAGGCGTGAATGAAAGATCGATAAATGAGGCCCAGTTTTCATCAGAGTTTGACAGACTCAGCACCCTAGCCTGAAATACAACAGTAGGTTGAAGTAGAAAGTTGAAAGTATTAACAATTTTAACTTCCTCAATTCCTCAACAAAGTGGGAATTGGAAAGAGGGTGAGCATGAAGTAGAGGTGGGCTTTGTATAAGTTCCACAAGTCAGGTTAGGTGTTGAAAAATTTGGCTTTAAGTACTGGACAAGTAAATTAGCCACTGGGGAAACTCGACAAGTTCAGAAGAAAAGCACTTTTACGCTCCGGACCTAAAGGAAGCAGATCACAGGGTTCTGCAGAGACAATCTGGGGAAAGACGGCCAAATGCTCACATACACGTCTGTAGTGGTCTTCTGCTGCCCTCCGTAGGAAGCTTTCAGATGTGCTCCAGAGAACTGTAAATCCCTGTTAAAATCCATACAGACTAGTGAGCATGACAGAGGAGCTAAGTTCATAACATAATTATTCATAACATGTCTAGACTGTGTAAGCTACACTGTATTCAGCAAGACACAGTCCTCAGTGAGAACAGCGAAAAGCTTTATATAACTGGCTGAACACTCAGGTGTCTTTCTGTTCAAGGAATTCTGAATGAAAACCGCGGATTTAATTCCGAGTCAAAAACTTTTCCAGTGTAGGATTTATGGATTGTTTCTACACACCCAATAACGGACAAGGCGCTTATAAAAAATTATATTAGCAGGATAAAACTCTGTGGGGGAAAAAAATCACCATTTTAAAGTCTAAGATTTCCCCCCTCGAATAAATACGTGGGGGCTTTTGCTCTATTTTGCCCCTCAGCAGCATCCAGTAGCATGAGCCTGCCTCCACCGCCGGTACGCTGCTACTGGCTCCAGTTTTCTATCCCTATTTTTTTTTTTTTTTTTTTTTTTTTGAGAAGAAGAGGAGCTCAGCATAAGGGCACAGAACACGGATAAGAGCAAGAATTGCTTGTGGGAGCGCCAAAAGAAATATTTGTCTTTCATATGTCGCGTTAAGTAGGAGACGACAGGTAAATTGCAGTAAATAACGACGGCAGGCTGGTTAATGGGGTTGTGATGGAGGGACGAGTTCCCTTCTCCTTTCGGCGTGTGGAGATTAGCCTCAGCCTAACGTTACTGTACACAGCGGCTGCGAAACAAAATGGGGGTTAGTTCGTGGGCGGAGCGGCTTTAAAGCGAAACGCTTTGGCCTCTCTACAGCCTGTCGCTTTGATAAATCCGATAGCGGACAGCGTTGTTTGCCATGTAAAGCGGTGAAGTTAATAGGCGAGGCCTTTTTGTGCTCCGCGGTTATGTGCGCAAACGTGAGGCGTCTTTTCTTCATGGCGCCCACGTAGCGACTGCAGCTCGACCCGGCTGCGCTGCGAGCCTCTTAGCAAGGAGGCGCCTTTTTCTGCAGCACCCGGGCTTTTATCTTTGGGGCTTATCTCTCTTATTTTTTTTCATTGAAGCGCGGATCGTACGATCTCAGCACGTGTAAAGGTGTCCGTTGTTTTTTTTTTTTAAGAGACAGTTTTCCTATAAGTCTGCCTTGCTGTGTGAAGCCGCTGCATGCAGCAGCGATAAGATGATCCGTGTCTGTTATTCGCTCGCGCATGAATGGTATACTGCACAGCTCGGTGCTTGTTTTACTCGTTTTTTTCTCAATTTTATATTAAATTAGACTATGTGTTTTTTTATATGTCGTGCAGAATTGTTGACATGTTACGGTAAATGAAAAACAGCCCCTTATGTATACATAAAACATGAATGAATTATGTTGTGGCTGAAACGCGAGCTGACAGGTGATGTATTGGCGCTGGTACTCTGCTCCGAGTATATCATCTGTCGTTTATTTAGTGCAGTTACAAATGTAAGTGTTTTGAGGTGTCTTAATATTTTGAGGTGGGGAAAACGTGTCTTTATGATCCCCTTGTAAAATCATGATCATCCCTACTCATTTTATTTCTTTCCCAGTAACAGGAAAATCATAACGTGAAACTTAATCTAATAGAAAAGATTGAAGATATATTTTGATTTCAGTATTCTGCTCATCCATTGACTTATTGCATGTAACTGTATATCAAGCAGGTAATCATCCAGTGACACTGTGAACCAAAAAAAAAAAGGTGAGGACACTGCTCATTTTTATTCTGTATATTTAATGTATAAATTAACATTTGTGCTCTGACTCTGTAAGGCTGCTTTTAATATAATGTCTTATCATTATATTTTGTTTTGCCCCCCCCTTTCCCCTGTGTTGCATCTAAACCAGCATGTCGGCCAGAGGAGGAAAAAAGAAGATCACCAAGCTGTCACGCTCGGCCCGGGCCGGGGTTATCTTTCCTGTAGGGAGGATGATGAGGTACTTACGCACAGGGACTCATAAGTATCGCATCGGTATGGGCGCTCCTGTCTACATGGCAGCTGTCATTGAGTACCTGGCAGGTGAGAGCTGGCACACATAGACACATGTGTGTGTGTGTGTGTGTGTGTGTGTGTGTGTGTGTACATGTATACACCAATCAGCCATAAAATTAAAAGCACCTGCCTAATACTGTGTAGGTCCTCCTTGTGCCACAAAACTCCTCTGACCCATCAACACATGGACTCTGCCACCAAGACATCAGCAGCAGATCCTTTAATCCTGTAAGTTGTGAGCTGCAGCCTCCATGGATTAGACTTGCTTCTCCAGCATGTCCCACTGATTCTTAATCCAACTGAGATGTGAGGTATTTGGAGGCCAGGTTAACACCTTGAAACCTTTGTCATGTTCCTCAAACCACTCCTGAACAATTTTTGCAGTGTGGCAGGGAGCATCATCCTGCTGAACGAGGATTTGCCAGTATGAATTATCATTTCAATTAAGGGGTGTACTTGGTCTGCAACAATATTTAGGTAGGTAATACATGTCAAAGCAACATCCACATGAATGCCAGGACTCAAGGTTTCCCAGCAGAAAATTGCCCAGAACATCACACTGCCTCTGCTGCCTTGGCTTCTTCCCATAGTGCACCCTGGTGCCATCTCTTCCCCACATGCACCCAGCCACATCATGTAAAAGAACAATTCATCAATCCAGGCCATCTTTTTCCATTGGTCCATGGTCTAGTTCTGATGCTGTTGTAGGTTGCTTTTGGTGGTGTACAGGGGTCAGCATGGGCACACTGACTGGTCTGCAACCAAACAGCTGCATACGCAGAAAGCACTGTGTGTTCTGACACCTTCCTGTCATAACCAGCATTACCTTTTTCAGCAATCTCTGCTTCAATAGCTCTTCTGTGAGACTGGACCAGACAGGCTAGTCTTTACTCCCCATGTACATAAGTGAGCCACTGTTGCTGGTTTACCAGATGTCCTTCCTTGGACCAGTCCACAAGACCTGCAGTTTTGGAGATGCTCTGAACCAGTCATCTAGCTATCACAATTTGGCCCTTGTCAAAGTCTTTCAGATTCTTACAGTTGCCCATTTCCCATTTTTCCTCCTTCCAACACATCAACTTAAAGAACTGACTGTTCACTTGCTACGTAATATATCCCACCTTTTACAGATGCCATTGTAAGGGGATAATCAGTGTTACACCTGTCAGTAGTTTTAATATTATGGCTGATTGGTGTGTGTGTATATATACATGTATATTACAGGTGTGAAAACTAAGAATGCTTCCAAAAATAGAAGTGTTAATTTATTTTCATCAAGTAACAAAATGCAGTGAATGAACAGAAGAGAAATCTAAACCAAATCAGTATTTGGTGTGACCACCCTTTGCCTTCAAAACAGTATCAATTCTTCTAGGTACACTTGCTCACAGTTTTTGAAGGAAATCGGCTGGTAGGTTGTTCCAAACATCTTGGAGAACTAACCACAGCTCTTCTGTGGATGTAGGCTTCCTCAAATCCTT
>JAOUQY010000042.1:13943846-13955094 GCA_028566355.1 Doras micropoeus | reverse complement strand
ACACCATACTAATAAATTATTGTGGTCTAAAATGACAGGTGTTTCAGTTTCATTGTCTAACCCCTGTATATATATACACATATACACACACATACATATACACACAGGTGAGTCAAACATTATCCACACTCACTGGAGAATTTATTTTAATCAACTTTCAGAAAAGACAAATACATCATTTCTTTTTAAATAGTCTCCCTACTTTCATATTTCCTCTTTAAAATATGTTTTAGGCTGAGCTGCATGCCACAAATGCACCACTATCTTCACCTCTTCATTAAACATGCATCTGCGTTCTCGTAGGGCTTCTTTCAGGGGAACAAACAGGTGATAGTCCGATGGGGAGAGATCAGGACTATAGGTTTATTTGCGAAAAAAACACTTTCTCCATACTGTGCACAAAGTCTTCAACACACCATCAGACCACAAAGAACTAATCACTGCACGCTGCTCTTCTTTCCTGCACATTGCAAGTGGGCCGATGCTTCTCGCACCGCAGACGTAATGCGTTCAGACCTGCACAGCAGCGACTGGGGAGACGGGGACCTTTACGGAAAGTGCTGATTAGACGGTGCAGCCAACAGACGTTTTAATATAACCGGAATGCAGATCATTTTTACTCACCCTCGTATCTGATCATATACAGCTTGTTTCAAAGACAAGATCGTCATGATCACCATCATGGCTCAGAGAAGAGGCGGAGTTTATGATATTAGCAGAACTGAAACAGCAGCAGAGAGGTGTAAGAGTTTGTGTGAGGTGCTACTGCTGTGCAGCGTTTCTTCATCATTCTTCTGACCAGATGCTGAATGGATAGAAGCTAAGCAAATTTATTGTTTTGATGGTAGTTTGAATGCAACGATGTGTGATGCAGAAAAGAAACACAGGCTTATGGGTTTTAATTATGTGGACTTTCCAATACATTAATTACCAAACAAGCTACTTCATTTATCATATCATTTATTAGATTGTATAAAGTACATTTTATTCATATATATACATATTTGTACGTCATTCCTGTTGTAAAGACAATTACTTAAAATCCCTCCACTGCGAGTTTACTTTTGGGTGGTGACTAATTTTGTCTGACACAAGGCCACTGCACATCCGAGTTTCACAAGGTAAAGCAACCGATTTCTGAATGAATCTGAACTTCAGCAGCCAAAGACATCATCTAGATTACTCCACCTTACAACACAAGTCATGTCCTATTTGCATAACTGGACGATACTACTTGTGTTCAGCAACTTGACATGAACAAAACATCCAGTAAGACCTGGAGCAAAAACAGGTCTTCTGCACACCTATTTGGGACAACAGTTTCAATAATACAGAACTCTTGTGGTTCTGATCTATTAAACAAAATGGATTAATTTTTACTAGATTTGTTGTTTATCTCCATTCCAAAGAATTTTCCTGTATACGCTTTTTTTTTTTTTTTTGGAAAAAATGTGAACTTTAAAACAAATTACACCAACATCAGAAATAGTAACACAATATGACCCCAAAACTGTACTCAGTTCACAATCTCTTTAAGACCTATCAGGACTAAAAACAAAATAAAATAAAACCTGGCATGCAGATTTCCATGGAAAGCACATTCACCAGTTTAAACCACCTCTGACAGGCGTGAGGAACAAATGAGGAATGTTCTACTTCACCGAACAAGCGCATCTCCTGTCTTTGGGTTAGATCTCAAGAGCATGTATATTCATTACTGATCATCAAAAAGACTATGCGTTGACAGATATTTTCAAACGATGAAATGCAGGACACCCGTTTCTGAAATCATTCTGGTCAACGTAGAAGACAAGATATCTATGCAAGCCTAAGAAAGCAAGTATGCAAACAAATTCTGTTTGTTTAAGGTTACTATACAGTTTAAATTATATTGAGTGGTGTGCCGAGTTAGTGCTAGATCCATTTCAATGGTTCTATATTCCTGCAGTCCTTTTACTCCAGAAATAAAACACTATCCAGTACAGATCATGCTGAATCTAACCCAAATAACTTAGATATATCTGTTCCAATACATTTCAGGAGTAGTTTAAGACACTGTAGCTTCAATATATTAAATCTGCACAAACGGGTAGAAATATAAACCTGATCCGGGTCATACCTGGTCCCATCACTGTGGGTCTGTCCTTCGGGTTCCAGTTGCGCACTGATAATCTGAATAAATGTTTGTGAAAAATGGATTAATGAAGGCTCGCAGGATCAACAGCAGTGGGTGTAATATACCTTAATGTGGGGAAATAAGAAACCTGGTCAATTTCACTTTCTTGCTCTGTAGCTCTCAATAACTCTTTCCAGGTCCTGGCCTTATGTAATGTATTTGTTTGTGCTGATCATGAGCATGTTAATGCAGAGAGAGAACAGCAGCATGAGAGGGTCTCCAATCCTCCAACGTCCTCTTTTAGATGCTCAAGGACAATTCGGCGTGTTCTATTTGACCTCTGAGGTGTCAGCAGGTTCGGTTGGACAAGGCGCTGGAAGCAGGGGCACAGGCGATGTGGCTTCTATGAGGGCGGGATTTAGAATGATTGGCAGTGTCATGGGGGGCACACCCACCTGCAGGGGAGACGCTAGGGGCTGGAGTATTAGAGGAGACTGAGTGAGAGTGGGCGGGGCCTCGGCTACGCTTTTAACTGGAGTGCGCATTGGAGTAGTGGAAGGGGGCACCGGAGACGATCTATCGTTTCCTGTGAGAGTTAGAAAGAAAAGAGCAGGTAAGCATGCTGCTAAGCACGGTACATCATATTCTCTCATTGACTAGTAAACATGCATGGTGGTTCTGTATGTATGGAGTAGCAAGCACTGTTCCATGCTCACCATTGGCACTGGGGGTTTGTATATCCTGAGGAGATGCAGGTCTGCTGGGGGTCTTTGGCTCTGTGGGGGCAGTTGGCACTGGTGCAGGGGATGGCACAGGAGGGGAAATGGGAACAGAAGCAGGAGCAGGTTCTACAGGAACACTAGGCACAGGTTCTGCACACAGGGTATAACCATAATTTAAGAGTGACTATTACATGCAGAAAGAGTCGGAAGCTTTGAAAACTTGAAATGACATATGCACTTGAAAGAGAGGGTGCGTTACAGACCGCGAGATGAAACGTTAAATCCCGGCATGGTGATACCTGGCATAACAGCTTGTTTGAAAAGCTCCTCTCGGAGGTGGGGCAGGAAGCAGTCAATCCTCTCCCACGTGATCTCCCACAGATCCGAGTATCCTGTACGCGAGTCTGCACTGTGAAAGATCCCAGCTGTGTCCATTACCAGCAGCATGTTCTTCAGAGACTCAGGGATCGCCTCCAGCTGGACAGCAAAAAATTTATTACAGCATTTTATCTATAACTAATTAGACTGTGGTCTCCAAATGTAATTAATGGAAATTGTGTAGGTATTGATTGATTGGTTTATTATTAAAAATGAGTACAAGAGTTATTTACGTTGTTAATGCTGTTTATGGGGTATTAATGCTAAGGTCCATTCCTGTTCAATAATGCATTAAATAAAGCCAGTTAATGAACGTAAATGGTTACTAATGACAACTATGGAAAAGGTTTCAGCTCACAACACAAGACGGTGTTTGAGCAACTACAGTACTCATCAGACAGGACTGCTCTAGACTGTGCTAGAAGTTGTACAAAACCATGTACTAAATAAAAATACTTGACAACAAGCAAAGCCATGTATACGAGGTCTGTCCAGAAAGTAATGAGAAGGAAATTCCCACACTCTAGGGCTTACACATAGGGATGGTGGTTCAAGTTAGAGTGGGATCTCAGATAAATGTTAGGACTCATTTCAGCTGCATTGTAGCCTTTGCAGTGGCCAGATGTTTGTTTTTGTGAAACCCTCGTCACTGGAAAACTGCAAGTGAATTTGGGGCAAATATTGGATTGTTAACAAGAGAGCCCAATTTCCTGAACAGCGTGATCACAGAAGATGAATCATGGGTGTTCGAGGAAGTGCTGAACGGCACATGACAATGTCACCTCGCTGAAAGGAAGCTCACACGGGCAAATCAAAGATCAAGTTACTGTTCATGGTGTTTTTTGATTCTCAAGGATCGTCCATAAAGAAAGACTGAACGGGTTTGAAAGGCCAGCACTTTGGCACAGTAAACATCCAGACTCTGAACACCCCTGCAGTTAACGGTTTCAAACACTGCTACCAACAATGGCGGGGCGTTGGGAGCGTTGTGTGCCTTCACAAGGATCATATTTTGAAGGTGATAATATTGAATTGTACATTTTTTTCAATAAAAATTTTTTTTTTAATTCTCATTCATTTCTGGACAGAGCTTGTATATCATTTATTTTAAGATAAAAGAAATAAGGGTGCATCTTGCAACCAGAAACATGGTATAGCTGAAACTCATCTTGTGCTTTTACGTCACAGACATTGCATTTGAAATTAAAACAATGAATACAGCACAGCCAAAGGCTGTCACTGTCCGGTTACTATTGTGTGCATTATACAGTAACATCAAAAACTATGAATATTACTACAAGTGTTTCTCACCAGAAGGTCACTGGAGCCAGCATGCATGTACTTGTCCATGAAGTCTAGGATGGTAAGCCAGAGAGCAGCGAACGTGGGCAGAGAAAGCAGCGGCGAGAGATGCTGGAGGAAAACCTGAGGACGCCGGTGCACCAGACATCATTTAGCAGTTTGAAACAGAAACCATCAAACTTGCTTTCTATGTCCAGTTATAATTCACAAAATACAAAATCTATAAGACCTTAGAGAGCAGTGTGCAGGCCCTCATCCTGGTCTCCTCCATGCCCCCGACATCTGCTGGGCTGATGTTGTCCAAGAGCTTAGTCAGCAGCGGAAACAGCACCTGACATAAATGGGATTAAACTCTGAGTCAGCATAAATGGGTGTTTGGCTTGTATTTATCTACTGTCTCACATGCGATTGTCTCACCTTGTTGAAACAGGATTCCCACTCCACAGCATCCAGTGTTTGCAGGTCATGTACAAGCAGCGCCCTCTGGAGGTAAGTGAGAGCCTGCATCCGAACCTGCCTCCGAGCATCACAGCACAGCCAAGCCATGCCTGCAGGAGTCATGTCAGACTTTTATTCTGCTTATACTGCTGGCTGTCATGTATATGTGCTGACAGTGAAATGTTTTTTTTTTTAAATATGCTTCACACAAATACCTGATTCATTGATTTATTCTCAGAACAGTCAATAAAAAAGATACTTTAGCTTTACAAGGAGATATTACACCTATCAGCCTTAACATTAAAACCACCTGCCTAATACTGTGTAGATCTCCCTCTGATCCAGCCAGCCATGGACTACACAAGACCTCTGATGGTATTCTGTGGTATCTGGCAGCAAGACATTAGCAGCAGATCCTTTAAATCCTTTATGTTGCGTGCTGGGGCCTTCGTGGATTGGACTTGTTTGTCCAGCACATCCCACAGATGCTCAATCAGATTGAGATCTGGAGAATGCGGAGGCTCCGGCAACACCCTGAACACTTTGTTTCATGTTCCTCAAACCATTCATGTACAATTTTTGCAGTGTAGCAGGGACCATCATCCTGCTAAAAGAGGCCACTGCCATTAGGGATGCCATGATGGGGTAACTTGGTCTGCAACAATGTTTAGGCAAGTCTTGCGTGTCAAAGTAACATCTGCATTAATGCCAGGACCCCAGAGTTCCCAGCCGCGCACTGCCCAGAGCATCACACTTCCTCCGCTGATTTGCCTTCTTCCCATAGTGCATCCTGGTGCCATCTCTTCCCCAAGTAAGCAATGAACACACCCAGCTGTCCACACGATATAAACTAAAACATAATTCATCAGACCAGACCACGTTCTTCCATTGCTCGATGGTCCAGTTCTGATGCTCATGAGCCCACTGTAGGTGCTTTCGGTGGTGTACAGAGGTCAGCATGACCGGTCTGAGGCTATTCAGTCACATTTAAAACAAGATATGGTGCACTGTGTATTTTGACACCTTTCTATGATAGACAGCATTAATTATTTCAGCAGCCTGTGCTAAAGTGGCTCTTCATGTGGGTTCGGGCCAGACGGGCTAGCCTTGGCTCCGCACACACACAGGGTGCTTGGGTGCCTACCAGTTGTCCTTCCTTGGACCACTTTTTGTAAGTACTAACCACTGCATACCAGGAACACCCCGCAAGACCTGCCATTTTGGCTCTGACCCACAGTCATCGAGCCACCACAAATCTGATGATTCTCGGTGTCACTCAGATCCTTACACTTTTTCTTACTTCCCACACATCAACTTTGAAAACTGACTGTTCACTTGCTGTCTACTATATGTTATTCACCCCATCTCTTAGTGGTTTTAATGTTATGGCTAATCAGTGTATATTTGTCATAAATTAAGCTCTACAGCTCTGAAGCCTCTAATCATATTAGTACACCGTGATGCCATAACTGGAGACTTTTAACCAAAGAAACCACATGCTGAACGGTTTATGATTTCTAAAATGCATAGTGTAAAGGTATAGAGATGCTCCTATACCATTTATTAAACATACAATTCTGGTTTAAAATGACAGTTCATGCAAACTTTAAGCTTTTCTGTGCATATCCAAGTCTTTCTAAGACTGACGTCACATGCAGGTTGAATGAAAAGATTGAAGTGGCCTATGAACAGTGAAAGGACAAAGCAATTTACTATAATAAGAAACATGATGTGTGACTGGATGGCACGGGAGATTCATAATACAGATAAAGAAAATGACCAAATCTCAGTTTTATGACAATGTTCTAAGTCTCACCTTGGAGCAAAGGACACCAGCAGCTTGACCACAGTGTCTGAGAATCAGCTTCAATCTTCTTTCCACTGGCCTCCAGATGGTGCTGTTCTTCTGCCCATGAGCTGTAGATACTGGCTGCCCGTGTGTGCAGTGTGTGCATCAGATCTAACAACTGCAAGTGTGGAAGCACTGCATTAACCACACAGTATTTCAAACTAATTCATATTGCTTTTCCATCACTAATACATGACGGAAACACCTCTGGGAAATAGCAAACTGAAAAATACACAGACCAGCTGATCTGTTGATACGCTGATCAGCATGCATCTTTGTTGATCTAAATGGGTAACTGACATGCAGTGAAGAGTGCAGAACAAAAGCAGGGGCAGAAATAAGCGGAAGTCTAACATCCCAAAGCAAACCTTGGTGGTGAAGATGTCTGAATGGCGTTGCAATGTGTTTATCATTTTTCTGAAATTTATTTAACAGGGTGATTCATTATCTTTGGATTTGTATTAGGTATTCAAAATGAAGAGAGATCAGAGAGTTCAGAGGATGCATCACCGGCGTATCACCGGTGATTGCACCCATAAATTTAAGCTGCAATGGAAAAAGAAAAACAAAATAACACTCCTGCCCCAAATCACCTCACCATCACAGGACCCTACAGCAGCAGGCATGTACACAGTAAAGGTAGTAGGGAAAGGGCTGCGGTACTTACGTCCTGACTAACCTGTAAAGACACCGTATGGTAGCTGGCTGGCACCCCCTCGTCCTCCTCGTCGTCGCTGTGGGAACGGGAGGGCCGCTGACTGGTGGGTTTAGCTCGGCGGGACACACCCTCCTTCTCTCGTGGCTTCTTCCGTAGCCGACTAGCTTTTGAGTCGTATTTGTGGCTCTTTTTTTTCTCATGGGTGCGATAACCTGTTTAAGCCACAGGAATGTAGGGAAAGAAAGAGAGTGAACAGAAAGTTAAACCTCGTTTTGTCGACTTGTCTACCAGTCTTTCCTGCCTTTTCAATAATCTGACAGAGTAACATCATCTTTTATCTTTCAGCAGCAGTGCATTTCAGTAATAACATGGTTGACTTGGAAATATATCAAAATATTTTTTTTTCCTGTTTCCCGATGGGAGGAACACAAAGAACAACTATACTGCATGTTTAGAGCACGGTTTCCATGAGCCTTTTACATGTTAGAACTATGCGCTTTGATCAAGCTGCTTCCACAGTGAGCTCGTAAGCTCTGTTGACAGCAGGTATCTACAAAAGTGCACGGAGCCCTCTGATAAATAAGAAGCCCATGTCTAATTACAGTGCCAAAAAGTGCTGAATGTCTTAACTTAAGCCTGCCGAAGATAGCTGCATTGAAAAACTGAGCAATAAACAGAAAGAGGGTATACAAGTCACGCAGTTAGACTGCCCCGAGTTAAATGACTCACCCTTAGTGCACAGCTTAAGATACCCAACCAAATAGTTTCCAGGCATTGACACATCCAATTACAGTGCTATGGAACCAACCCACACAAAGACTTCTTAATCCCGAAGGGGTCAATCTGCACATATGAGGTCTAAAAAAGAGTCAGTCTACAGACATAAGGCTTGCTGTAGCAGTTTGCTTAAGTGAAGACTTGAGGAAGCAGAATTATGATGTCAGTCCAAAGTAAGACAGCACTATATTGTGTCGTGCTACTCTCACTAAGATTTCTCTCAAGCAAAGTCACCAAATCCCCTGAAGCAACAGCAGGAACCAAAAGTGGTTGAATGAAAAAGCAGGCATCAAAACTCTTCATCATGATGCAAAGACTACTTTTGTTGTTTTGATATCTATGTCTTAGCTAAATAGCTCGTATGGCTGAGACCCACAGTGCTGACCTGTACGCAATCAGAGACACAATGACCACCCGGTCATATGAGTGTGACAATAATAACAGAGATGAAGATGCTATACTTAGATACACTAACCTCCATTAAGACTGGCTTCCACAAACACTCGAATGGCTTTCACGCAAAGCTCAAAGTTCTCAGGTGTGACATGTGCAGCGTCGCGTACAATAAAAGAGAGCGACTCCACACACTTGATGAGGGACTTGGTATCATGCAGGCCCATGTCCTGACCCAAGGTTAAACTGTACTGGTTAATAAGAGGAGTCTGAGGTTTAGAGTCTGGAACGAGTGGTGCCTTACTGCTGTCCAGGTCATCCTTCCCAACCTATCAAAGGAACAAACACATAGTACATTAAGGGTAAATGACATTCCCATTGTCTCCTGAATCAAAATGAGAGCTACATAAATTGTGGCAACGGCAGTTTATATTATTTCTCCTATTACGTATTATTCTCTAGTACAATACTTCATCTGTTCTGGCACAACAATTTGCAACATGCTTTAAATACTACACGGTTTAGTCAACACTAACTGCGCATCTATTAAAGCTCTAAAGATCACACTCACAGCAGTTATTGTATTTACTGTGTCTTGTTCACAGGTTTTGCATAATTTATAGAATGAATCTTCACATGTTTTGCACAGTTTAGGAGTACTTTTGGGTTACAGGATTTGTTGTAGTTGTAACTGTTTGTATTAGGTATTATATGGCTCATTTGTAGCAGTATCATAGCTCAAAGTACCTTGAGTTTGGGTCTACCAGCACTAGCTTTAAATATTCAGAGTTAATCACTAAGCACTTTTGTAAGTCGCTCTGGATAAGAGCGTCTGCTCAGTGCTATAAATATAAATGTATGCACAGTCCCCTCCAAAAGTACTGGGATGTATTTGTACCCCTAACAATAGGTGGGTTCAAACAAAAGGCACTACATTCTAAGTTGTTTAACACATCTATAAGCAAGTCTATGTAAATATCAGGAAATGAAAGCTGAAATTTTTAGCTGAAATCTCATTCATCTTGTCTCTTCCGTGTATAACAAAAACCAAAGAACTGGCCTCGCTATTCCAAAACTTTCAGACGGGACTGTAGTCCTTAGTGCTTCCTTTGGTCACTGGTAGCACCCAATGTTATAAAATCATACCACCATCATTTTTTAGATTATGTCAGTGATACTGAAAAATACTGATTCAGGAGCATAAATGCAAAGGTGAAAGCTAATGATGCATTTGTGCTTCACTGAAAAAAGCTTTTAATAAGTTTTAATAAGCTGAGTAATTGTGTACAGGCAGTGCTTTAGATTTCACAACTGCAAGATTTCCAAAACATATAACGTTAAACGTATGCAGGAGAAGAAGTGGGTTGTGTTTTTCTGTACTCACCACTAGCCATCCCACTTCAACTTCAGTGGAAGAGCGGGGTATTCTGGGCTTGCTGTGTTCGGTGTACACCTCAGAGTCAGAGGTATAGCCTCGGTCCAAAGTGACTTCACTCTGGTGGTAGGAGCTCACTTCACTGTCAGACTGAGCACCTAGACAACCCATGCACTTACAGTGAACTTCTGAACAGACTCAGTGTCAGGCAGCTTGAACGACAGGATCTGCACAGTTCCCCAGCAATGTACAGGACTTTCTCCTTACCTGTGTCATTGTCAGGGCTGCTGCTGGTGACCTGCAGTGCCGCCGGAGGTTTGACCCCAGCGCCGATGCACTCGAGCAGTGTAAAAAGAGTGTACCAGTCGTCAGTGGAGTGGATGTTGGCAGCGTTGGTTTTGAGCAGCTCGTGTAGCCCGTAGGCGACCTCTCGACTCACTCTGGACAACACATGAGGCTTCATCATCAGGAGCAGGCGCAAAGACAGCAGCACCTGTGCAAGAAGTGAAGAACAAGTTTTATGGGATAGTGTGAAGTGAACTTCTCTGCGTACTAGTGGTGTCTTTCTCAGCGATAAGGTTGTCCTACTCCCTCCTATTCACTCTAAAATGCCTTGCGGGCATTCCACATTCATTAGACTACACTGTAAGAACATACTGCAATGCATCACAAGGTTTGATTAGTGCGCTGGAATATAAAACAACAAACTCACTTTATAGTCACTATGGTGCGGTTAGCTCAATAGCAGTCAAATGTTCAGCTGTATTTAAGAATAAATGTAAATTTGTATGCATGCGAGATACTATGGTAGCTGAGAAGGGCAAAAGAAATTCACATTTTAAAAAACAATCACTAAAAATTTAAATAAATTTACATGGGGAAAACATTCACATTTTAGAAAAAGAAAAATTAAAAAGTAAAAACAAACAAATTTATAACATGTGAAACACTTTTACCAGTACTCAAACATTTACAAATGCTGAATCAGACACATTATACAGGAAGAGCTTTTTGCTGACCTATGTGTCAATCAAACGGTTTGTTGGGGGTGAAGTGAATAGTTTGTGACAGAAACATTAAACCATGTTTTGTCCATTTTAGCCAGTTAGCCTGCTTTTGTTTTTCTTGTGGGGAGTGTTTAGATTTTGTAAAAGAGCAGACAGAACTAGAGAGGTGCATTTCCTGAAGAAAATGCAAGTGTGATTGCAGCGAAGCAGTGACTTTAGCATCAGCACCATTC
>JAOUQY010000042.1:13920828-13943746 GCA_028566355.1 Doras micropoeus | reverse complement strand
CGGACGTTTTAGAGCTGGAACGGTTTTGAAAATTGCGGCAGTTGAAATCCAGACAAAACTACCCCGAATACTCCTGATGGATAACAATAGTGTGATTGCCTACTGCACTCACACTAATAAGATACGACGCTGAAGTTGATTCCTTATCCGTAAAGCTTGTACATTCGTGTTGCGAACTTTAGACGAACTAAATGAAGATGTGACCATAAATTTAAGAATCGATTCTGTTACTCATCCTGATATTTTCAATATAACAATGAGATTAAAATATTTTCATAAAATTATTTCATTTAATTCCAATCGCCAATCGAGTGTCAATATGCAAATTGTTTTTTATTAAAAAATTTTTACAGTATTAAAATTATTACAAAATAAATATTTAACTAGATTTGAATCTCATTTTTATATATTTATTTTGTAATCATTTTAATACTGTAAAATTTTTTAAATAAAAAACAATTTGCATATTGACACTCGATTGGCGATTGGAATTAAATGAAATAATTTTATGAAAATATTTTAATCTCATTGTTATATTGAAAATATCAGGATGAGTAACAGAATCGATTCTTAAATTTATGATTTATCTTTTTTTTTTTGTTCACGTAACACAAATATGCGACGTGAACGCTCCCTTTACGGATAAGGAACCAACTTCAGCGTTGTATCTTCTTCCATCTGCTCTTTTAAAAACTCTAAACACTTCCCACAAGAAAAACAAAAGCAGCCCAACTGGCTAAAATGGACAAAACAAGGTTTAACGTTACTGTCACAAACCCATTCACTTCACCCCAACAAAACCGTTTGACACAAAGGTCAGCAGCAAGCTCTTCCTGTGTATTGTGTCTACCCTTGCTGTCTGACTCACTGTTGCAAATTTGTTTCAGTACTGCTAAAAGTGTTTCACAACTTGTACATTTGTTTGTCTTCACTTTTGTAATGTTTTCTAAAATCTTCTTTAAATTTGTATCATGTTGCTTTCTAAAACGTACATTTATTTTGCCCTTCTTGGCCACCATAAGATACAGATTAAGGTCTTCAATTCATAAAATGTTACTTCAGACGTGGCGAGCCTACAGACATCGTGCCCATAGTAGTGCATGAGTGTGTCTATGTGATAGATGATAGTGTGTTTGGGGTAGTTTTGCAGATAAAAAGCATTTGGCATACCTGTGAGCTGATGTCCTCTCTGCGCAGCAAGCGTATAGCAAGTCGGAGCAGTCCCACAACAGCTCTTTCCACCAGGAAGCAGCTCTCATTGGCATGCACACACAGGTGATATAAACGGGCACGCACAGTCTGCCACACACACGACACCCGGTCCCTGCAGACACCCAGGCGATATTAGACATAAGAAAAGTCAGTAACTCTTTGCAATGCTTTAACCGCATGTGATAGCTTCATAGGAAATAAGGCATTACTTAATTAATCTCTTGGGAGTACAGCATTCAGAAACCGCATCTCTATGTAATGACGCGTCCTTTAATATTTCAACAGAGACTGTACCTATTCTCTAGAACAATGCGCAGAAGCATCTCTAAGCAGAAAGCAGCATCTTCTTCATCATAAGTCTCTTCATCAGGAGTCACTGAGATGAGAGCCTGGAACATATTAGTAAATCTATTATAAACTTTTAAGATAAGATTACTCTTATATAGATAAACAATTTCTTTGAGAAACTGTACACTATACCAGATTAGATCTTTCCGTTACATCAGCTGATTGAGAAATTTAATGTACAGCAGACAGTGGAAACTCTTGGCAGCGCTAAAGGAACAGGCCTCACCTTCATAAGCTCCTGTAGAGATTCCAGCTGCAGGAACTTGCTTTCTGTGATCAGTTTCTCAGGGTCACAAAGCTGTCAAAGCGAGTGAAAATGTGAAAGAAAAACCAAAGAACTGAAGCCCTCAGCAGACAAAAGAAGGAAGCACAAATGAAGGGGAGATATTTTGTGTGTACAATGTGCATCTACCTTTATACAGTGCAGGGCAGCCTGTTTGGCCTCCTGATTTTCAGTAGAGGGGCCTCGCTGTCCGGACTGCTCCGCTCCACCACTCAGTGTCAACCAATTAACAAAGCTCAGCACAGCCGACTCTCCCCTGTGAAACACACAAACTTAAGTAAGCTTAACATTGCCCTAAAGCTGAAGTTATTACCAGCAATAACAAGACAGAATGTTGTCATTTGAGGCAGCGGTAGCTCCATGGTTAAAAAGTTGAACTACTGATCGGAAAGTCATGAATTCAAACTGTTGGGCCCTTGAGCAAGCCCCTTAACCATCAACTGTTCAGTTGTATAAATGAGATAAATTTAAGTCACTCTGGATAAGTCATTCCGACAAATGTCATAAATGTAAATGTTGCAATTTTATATTAATTATTTATCACCCATAGCTATAGTATTAAATAAAATACCTTCTATGAAAAGAGTAGATTCCAGATTTTCACTTTTTCACAGGTTTGTTTGAAAATAGAATAATAGTTTTATACTGATACTCCGAATCCTTATTGTTTATTTCATATTTAAAAGTTAAAATCCATTACAGGGATATGAAATAAATCTACCTGTTTGATGGCGTCTCCTCGCGCTGTAGAGAAATCTTTCCACTAGGCTCTACAAAATCCTCAACCTTTGAAGAAAGCAGGAAAGAGGAGATTATTACTCTTTAAACACTCTAAGGTTTTCAATTCATATTAAATCAGCCTTTCTGACAACTTATACCAGGGCAACACATTTTTAAAAAACAGACCATATTTGTGTTGGCAATCTTGTTGAATTTACACAGAGTTAAAAGAATTCATTCAATTCGTGAGAATTCCCTCACCTCTACCATGGATTTAGGTAAGAGCTCAGCCCTGAAGAGCTGCAACATAGCATCCATGATGTTCTTCCAACCCTCTCGCAAGATATCGCCATGCCGATGAGCGAGGTTAAACGTGGTCTTTGCTGCTATCTGAGCCTTGGCATTGCTGCCAAACACTGTGGGCAGGTTTTCTACTGACTGACCACACAAAGCACGCTGTTACAAATCCAGCAGGCATGACTTCAAATGAAGAGGACTGTGTGAGAGACTGGTATTGTGCTTACCTCACTGTTGAGCGTAGTAAACTTGCAAAGAGAGATGATTAAATTATCAAAAACATCACTGAAGCCATAGTGTGCTGAGATCATTGTGCATTTCCTGGAAAGGGTTAAAATAAAAAAAAAAGAACATTATTGTGACATCATAAAATATCAGGTATAATGATATTTAGATGGAGATGCATTTTTTATTCTACAATGAGAAATGAATGATCCAGTCTATAACATATACCTGAAGCCTGCAATGGCTTTTTGGATTATGGTGTCCTCTAAGCTCTTGTCAAACACATAAGAAAGGGCAGCGATTGTAGGGCCCCAGGTCATTGTGAACAGGTCATGATCATAGCTGCCTGCAGGCACATGGAGGAAGATGCCCTCAGAAGTGGCCCCTCTGTGTAGCAACAGACTCCACATATAATTCTCCTTCACCAGGCCCTTCTGCTCATCAGGCATTACAATTTCTTCATTCCTGCAGGATCAATCACCACAAACACGTCTTGGTTACTGATACACTAAGGTGTGAGGTAACAAAGACCGTGTGAAGCACAACAATTCCAGCAGCATTAAAAGCTGAAGTATGTGTGAATTATTTCAAAAATTATATATCCTTGCTATCTTACTTGATGGCATTGTAGATATCTTCCAGCATGTCCTGATCAAACTCTGTACCACCATTCATACCTTTGAGATTTTTCTTGAATTGCTATATTAAAGAAAAAAAAAAGAATAGGAAGAAACAGCTTAACATTCCTTCATTCTTCCGAACTGCAAGTAACATCTCTTTCCTATCACCTTTCAAATCTAATAATGGGCCTTAGGGTGATTTCTGCTGTCCCTTAAGTGTTAGAGGTGGGCAGACTGGTCTAAAGCCCAAATAAACACACGCATCCGCTGCTGAGTGATGGCGTTAGGCCACTGTTTTACTGCATGCCTTCTTAATGGCAGGTAAAACAAGGGAAAGCTAAACTCCCCAGAGAGAGGGATGAACAGAAAGAGAAATAAACAGTGGAGTAAACAGGGTGAATGGGGGAAGTGCCAGCTGGGCCTGTGTTGTTCTATACTGGAGCTTTGGTCCAGACATTTACTATAGCTGCCTCAGAGACGAGACAGCTGCACTCACACACGTCAGCCAAACAGCACTGCGACCTCTCAGCTTCAAGAGCTCCACTTTCACTTAGAACTCTGCTCTGATACTTATCCCTGAAGTATGCAGTGTGGGCATATCCCAGGACTAACTACCAAAAGATTGTGATCCGTTTTATATCCTTTATCGACGGATTTTTTGTAATTATTATGGTACTAACATATTATTGGCATGCCTGGCTGGAGTATAAACCTAAAAGCAAGAGCATATACTAAAGCCTAGCTAAAAGCACTTCTAATAGTTGCCCAACAGTTTTTCTAGAGCAGTCAGAGGTTGTAAGCTGTCTACACGAGATGTCCATCAAAAATACTCCACAGTTAAAAGCTCACATTTGATTGTCAGTGATTCAACCAAAATTATAGCAAGTGATGTAGTCAAGGATGTTGCTACACTGTCTGAGAAAGCTGACAAGGAAACACACTGCTGTAAAGTTGGGTATAGTTAACAAAGCTTCAAGTTTCTGTTTTCGAAAAAGCTTTGAAGGCATGCCACTCAACAGGATGTACTTTGTTTGGGTTGTTACGCCATGGCTACACATCGCTAACGGTCCCGGCAGAGAGGTCACACATTAAACTGGTCACTAATTAAAAGTCAATACAAAGTAAATGCTTAGATGAAGTGTCTCAATTTTGTGTTTGTTAGGCATTCCAGTACTATTGGTGCATGTTCATATTTTAGAGCTTCTATAATAGTCTTAGGTATTCGTAGTCAACGTCATTGGATGAGGACATTGTGGTGTTAATCTGGAGTGAGCAATTCAGCAGCTAGTCCAGATGGTATGGTTTGGTGCAGGTTTCAGTGGTGGGGTATATCTCAACAGGGAGTAGAAGATCAAAATACCTCTTGCAAATAACATTCACACTATATAGCAGCTCCAAAGAAGCATAAAATCCATTTACCGACATCATTATCTATATGAATGCACACTTCTAACAAAATCTAAGTTAGTGTTTTAATGACAGGTTAACGAGGCTTCCTGAGGCATTAATATTACGGCACTGATCCAGCAGTGTTCTGAAGATGCCAGACTCACCTCTACAGTCATCGGGATGTTCTGCTTGCGGACGTTATGGTTGTGTTGATCCGTGTTCAACATGATGACAGCATAGGCCAAAGAAAAACCAGCATCATTTGACAAGAAGGGATTCCCGTTTACCTTCTGCATACGGAGAACAGAGCAATATGTTGGGCACAGAAAAGAGACATCTAATAAATCAAGTAAGAGTAGAAAGATCTTTAGAGATCACTTTGAATATAAACAGAGACCTGCTTCCTCTCAAAAGGTCAAGGAGTCAAGCCTTTTCTGTTACAATAAGCTGATGTAAAGGGGAAGGGCACGGAGCCGTTGCATCTATTCTGTGTGAATTGAGCTCACCTGCTTTTTTTGAACTGTGACTAAAAAAAGACATTACTATGAATACTTTCCAGGTCACACAGAGAGAGCAACCAGGCTTATTTAAAGGAGTGTGTTCTACATGTTCTCGTTCTTTGGTTTAGCCTTGTCTCCTGATGCAGGGCAGATTATGTCACACGCCCTGTGGCAACATTTTCCTCATCCATGATTACCTGCATGACTAATGTGCCTACACTTTATCCCTACTGGGTTGCTGTTCCACAGTCACTAATTACTTGATGATAGGGCCAGTTGGTGGTAAGGATTGACTTAGCATGTGGTAATGGAAGAAGTGGTGTATGTGTGTGTGTGTGTGTGTGTGTGTGTGTGTGTGTGTGTGTGTGCGCGCCCCAGTAATTGTGTGCAAGTGAGACAGCAGTCTACACTCTATTTACAGTATGAGTATATGCATGCGTGTGTGTGTGTGTGTGTTAGTGTTACTGTGTCCCTGCCAAGGTGAATGTGTGTATGGCAGCTGACTCACATGCCAGTTGTCAGTGAAGGTCTCCAAGAGCCGATGAATGACCGGCGCTTCGCCAGGAAGTCGGAAAGCCTCCAGATACAAACGCAGTGCCTCATCTATACGCAGCCCTTGGAAAGTGAACGTGCTGGAAAGAAAGAACAATTACATTACAAATAACAGACATGTACACCGTAACACTTTGAGAGACTGATTATGTTGTCTTCACATTCACCTACAGAAGAACAAGGACACTGATACGGCAAAACAGCCTTAGACAAACACAGCCTTGAGAAAATGTGTCTGAAGATCCAGATTATAAAAGTATAATATCAGAACAGCAGATGGCAGCACGCTCTGCCATCAGCACGATTTCTTTAAACTGAAGAGCATAAGAATGTGACTCAAAAGGCAAGCACCTTGTTGTTAATTATCTTACCATAACTGAACTTGAATATAAATGAAACCCTGAAATAAACTGCAATGAACTAAAACCGGTCAGATTGAGATCACATCGCTATAACCCGAGGTCAAAGTAATTTTAAAACAACTCTTACTTGACAAAACTGTCAAGCAGCTCCGTGTTGTTCCGGTCACTGATGAATTCTCCAATCATCTTCTTGTCCAGTCGGGGGTTTTCTCGAAGCCACTGAGCCACCTCACTGGTGTCCATTGGACTCTTCAGTAAACCTTTTTCCTGGAGAAACTGGATGCCCTTCTTAGGCTTCTGATTGAACTGCTCTGTGCCTGTGATGAGAAGCTGCAAATGCAGAGCAAAAAGCATTAAGCTGCTCATATTTGCTCTCCTACAAGGCTAATCAATCAACAGTGCGCCGTCTTTCAGGTTTCACGTTTGCCCGCAACATGCAACCTTGTATGTCAGGAGGTTTAAAAAAAATCACTTGGCATCACTCAGCACTTTTCTGAAAACGTTTTTTTTTTAAACTTTGGAAACACTCCATTGCAACCAAACAAGTGCAGTTCTCAAAGACTTGCGTGTAAAACGTGAGCTGGTGGTTGAAAATACCCATATATGCTGCTATTTCTATATAGTGCTACAAATATCCTCCAGATAAGTAACATGGAATAGTAACAACCTATTTATATACTGTTATGCAGTTTGTTCTGTTGGCTAAGCTGCATATTTGGTGAAATCTCAAGAAATCTGTTACCTTTTTCTTGTTTTTGATGTTCATCAGTTCCTGGGAGTCTGGAAGACAACTGGTGAAACGATGAGGCTTTTTGGGAATTTTCTTTTCAGCTGA
This sequence comes from Doras micropoeus, assembly GCA_028566355.1. Taxonomy (NCBI): domain Eukaryota; kingdom Metazoa; phylum Chordata; class Actinopteri; order Siluriformes; family Doradidae; genus Doras; species Doras micropoeus. The sequence continues at coordinate 13,936,403 of JAOUQY010000042.1, read as the reverse complement.
AATATATATATAATAAAATTATTCCACTGCCAAACAAAAAAAGTTTATATATAACGATTGTGTTCATTCTCCGGCAAATGTATTATATAGATAATATACAGTAAGTACAGTACCTGAATCGGTCTCCTCCTGGTCCTGTCTACCCAGCCTCATCTTTTCAGCCATGAGATGTCCACTGGTTGGAGGGCACACTGATGGCACTCCAGACTCTACTGCAGTCTGTCCATTTGAACCAAACAAAGTCTTTCCAGCCTCTGTATGCAAAAAAAAAAAACTAGGATTAACAAAAGCTGAGCAATAACTGAGCAAATACACTGTGACTACGGAAAATCAGCACACTGATCATCAACAAACCTGTTACTGCATCTGTGGTACTGTCGACAGAAGCATCTCCTTCAGCTGTTAAAGTTTCTGAATGCTCTTGCTTAGCAGCTCTGTTCATCCCTTTGGCCTGACAGTGGGCCTCCGTGCTGTCTATTACAGTTAACAGGGCTTCGAGTGACAGAAGATGCGTAGTGTAGAGCTGTCCAGACACCGGAAAAGCATTCTGCAAAGTAGATGATCAACTCAATCGACTGTGTTTACAAAAAGAACTTGTCACAGCTGCTCGATGCTGATCAGTGTTTTAGAAATCAGAGTTGAGCGGGATCACCTTGGAGAGCAGCTTGGTGAGGTCCTCAAAAAGGTTGGAACAGTAGAAATCACAGTCATAGTTAATGTAGAGCTCAGTTACAAAGCTAGGGATTCTCCACAGCTGCACAATCGCCTCAAGGGCCATTTCCTTCATTTCGTAGGGCATCTTTGGATTCTCTGCGGTAATTATGTCCATTAACTTCTTCAAGTATATCTACAAGACACAGCTAATTAGCCATTTCACATAATACCAAACATGCTTTAAAATGAGAGAGATCTCTATAATTAATACTAAAGTACAATAAATACTATTCCGATCTAGAAATTCGTATTTGTGGCAGCGTTCACACACCTCCAGCTGAAATTTGAGATGTCCACGCATGCTCTCAAACAGCAGAAAGCAGACTTGTATGGAAGCAGCATACAAATTCATTCGGTCTTCACTTAATAACTATAAAAAAGAGCAGGACATTAGTGAAAGTTTTTAGCTTATGCAGAAATAAATACACACAAAAGCACAAAAGAACTCCTATAGAGAAGTCAACCTGTATGAGATGTCTACAGAGTTCGTCTTTGACTAGGACCAGCAGTGACTGGTAGGGAGCGATGTTTGTGGCCTCCAGAGCCACGTTGAGCAGCTGCAAACCCATGTGCTTCATCACATCAGAGTTGTGGCGGTCGTGAGGGTTGGTGAGAGAAATGAGAAAGCGGAAGAGCTCTCTCAGACACGGGAGTCCGTAAGGGATCAGAGCTGCACCTAAATGAAATAAAATGTAGTAAGAGCGTTTTAGGAAACACCGGTTTTATTTACTAACTTTATCAAACGGCACAGAACAGAACGTACCTTCTTTCTGAGTAGACTGAGTGAAGCGTACGCCTCTAGGATTTACATAGTCCATGTCATGCACAGATGCGGAGTCAGACTGATCCACTAAAGAATCTCGGTCCTCGAGCACCTCAGGAATGGATTCGACTGAGGCAGACTGAGTACGTTCTACCTGTCTACCCTCAATCTGTCAACAAACCACAATGCAAACAATTCTCAGCAATTAATCACAGAAAAAAAAAACAAGAATATTCCACAATAACAAAAAACAGGAATTATATTAAAACATAACATGGCCAGACAGGAAGCACAGGAATCACTTCCTGGCTATCTGACAAAAGCTAAAATATATTTAAGAACTTCAGTAATAGCACATACCTACAACACCACAGCATATTATTTCTATCATATATTATAGACATGATGTCCAGAACAGGCAGATTCAGCCCTGCTGCTGAAAATGAATGACTTGAGTTTTACCTGCGTGTCAAGCATGCTGGCATCTGCGGAGGCTGCGGTGCTGGGAGTGGTGGCTGTGGAGCAGCTCTCCAGGTCTGTGAGGTCTTCTTTAGATGTAGCTTTAGAGCAGTTGGACAGTCCGCTGTCTGCAGTAGGGCTGGAGATGGAGGAAGCTGCACTGTCAGAAACAGGCAGCGCTGCAGTACCATCACCCTGTTGCTCAATAAACGGCACTCCACCTGGAGACACACAAATGATACTTTATCACTTTTCAGCTGTGTCTGTAATTTTGAATTGCCACGGCACCTCAAGGTTTATTATACTTCTCTGCTCTCAGACACCTGATTCTGCTCCATGTATTAAATGTAATGACTTGCATGAGTTATAGCAGATAATCCCTGCGGAACTGAGATATAGAGGCTGCACCAGTAAAGACTAGACCAGAAACTGCTTTACCATTTTTGATATGTGAGCCCAGGAGTGCAGTAATGGGCCTAGTCAAATAGGACTGACTCCTGAAAAAAATGCCAATTACACAGAAAAAATGGATTCAGCATGTCACTTCACAACCCGACAGTTACCGGAATCCAATTTATCCCTCCTAAGCAGTGATGTCTCTTTCATACTACGGCCAATATAGACAGCTGAATAACAAGATTTGGGAAAGGTCACTGTACACAGGCCATGTGACGTGACTAATTCATTTGTAGTTACTACTGAAGTCTAAAATTTCTTTTGTTTGTACAGTGTTAATGTGGGCTGTGCCGTTAACTCGTCTATTAGCCATGGGTTCTCTTCCTCTGAATTTTAAGTAGTCTTTGGAAAGATTGCACATGATTTTTATTGATGTGCAAGATACCCGATAAGAGTTTGATCTAAGGGTTTACCCGACAGGTTGCTGAGAGCGCCGAGCTGAGCCTGGTCCATCTGTCCTGAGGGGCTGCGCACCATGTGATGAGAGGGACGAGGAGAACGCTTCTGTTTCTTCCACTTTGATGACTCATTCATTCCACCAGCACGCATCTTCAGCTCAAAAAAAAAGACAGACAAAATTAAAGTGCAGGACCTGAAAACCAAAGAACATCAGTAGTTTCATCTGGAATACATTAGACATGCACTTGTTAAGATGCAGATTATCTCAGATAAGCTCTGTGTAGATGCAGTCCTCAGATAACACAACACAAACTTGTGTATATAAGACAGCAAGTGACAATGTAGGAGCAGATGAACATGCAATGATACAATCCTGACATGTAAAAACTTATCATGGTCTTTTCTATAGTGTATCTGGTCACAGAGATATATTCAGTCTATGAAATTCAAAGTTGGTGCCAGGCTACAGTGACCCACCATCTTTGAAGAGCCACACCATGAATCCGGCTGCTATATAAAGCATGTCTATTTGTCTTTTTGATATTCAACTGTAAATGTCATTTCACATACAATAGCGGAAAAACTGGAAAATCATGGGTCAGGAAGGAGATAGGATGGAGAAAGTTACATTGATCATTGACTGCAATCTCTTCTCCTTACCTGGACTCGTTTGTTTTTCCATAAGATATTGTAAGCCTCGGGAGAGAAGGGGCATGCCCCGGGATTAGTGATGAACACATTACACATGCAGACAGTACAGAAGCATGACAGCAGAGTGCACTACACCATGCACAGGGCTGACACACATACACACGCGCACGCGCGCATCCGCTCCAATATAAAAACTCGGTGGCATTTTAATTACTGAAAAACGCATGCAACTCCTATGAAGGCACGCATACATTCACAAACACACACTGCACTCTATCACATAACCTAGACACTCTCTCAAACACACAAAAGGGTGCCTAATGCATTCTGCTTACATGTAAGAGGGGTATTACATACTGCAGACAAACACACATCCATCATGTACACACACACACACACACACACACACACACACACACACACACACACAGTAGGAGCATAAGAGGTCTGTCCAGAAAGTAGCAAGAATGAAATTCCTGCACTCGTTAGATCATATGCATGGGATCTCAGATAAACGGTAAGATCCGTTTCAGCTGCATTCTAACCTTCGCAGTGCCCAGACATTTGTTTTTGTGAAACCCTGCTAAAGTGCCTCATCACTGGAACAATGCAAGCATGTTTGCAGAAAATATTGGTTTGTTTAACAAGTGAGCTCAATTTCCAGAACAGAATGATCACAGGAGATGAATCATGGGTGTTCAAATGCAATCATGAAACCAAAAAAAACAACAACATCAATTCGTCCAAAGAAAGCTCGTATGAGCAAATCAAAAATCAAGTCCTGTTCATGGTCTTTTTTGATTCTCAAGAGATCATCCATAAAGACTTTGCAACAGAAGGCCAAGAGTAAAACACATTTGTAAAGGCCACCACTTCGGCACAAGTGTAAAGAACAGTCACAGAGTCGCGATTCTGAACAGCCTCACAGCTGACGATTTCAAGCACTGCTACAAACAATGGCAGAGGCGTTGGGAGCGTTCAGAAGCTATAAAATAAAATGAGAATAAAATTCTCATTACTTTCCGAACAGACCTCGTATATATATACACATTATACAATAAATACAGCTTATGTACACGTTATGTACAGTGCTGTGACAAAGTATTTGCCCCCTTCCAAATGTCCTCTGTTTTTAAATATTTCAGGTCATCAAACTAATTTGACAGAATTGTTTTATTTCAGCTACACTGGAGGGTTTGTGAGTATGAACTGCCCGTTTAAGGTCTCACCACAGCATCTCAATGGGATTCGAGTCAGAACTTTGACTCGGCCACTCCAAAACCTTCATTCTGTTTCTTTTGGGAAATTCAGAGTTGGACTTGCTTGTGTACTTCAGATCACTGTCCTGCTGTAGAACCCAATTGCACTTCGGGCATTCTCCTTCAGGATTTTCTGATAGAGAGCAGAATTCATGGTTCCATCAGTTATGACAAGTCATCCAGCTCCTGCAGAAGCGAAGCAGTCCCAGAACATCAGACTACCACCACCATGTTTCACTGTTGGTATGATGTTCTTATGGTGGAATGTGGTGTTAATTTACACCAGACGTAGGAGGATCCATGTCTTCTAAAAAGCTCCACCTTTGACTCATCAGTCCACAGAATATTATCAAAAGAATCTTGCAGAACATCTAGATGTTTTTTGGCAAATGCGAGATGAGCTCTGTGTTCTTTTTGGTCAGCAATGTTTTGCGCCTTGTTACTCTCACAATGATGCCATTTTTGCCCCGTGTCTTTCTTATTGTGGAATCGTGTACATTGACTGTTACTGAGATAAGTGAAGCCTGCAGGTGTTTAGATGTTCCTCTGGGTTCTTTTGTGACCTCCTGGATGAGTCGTCTCTGTGCTCTTGGTGAATGTTTGGTAGGTCAGCCACTCCTGGGAAGGTTCCCCACTGGTCCAGGTTGTCTCCATTTGTGGATCTCCATCTCTGGAGTCCCAGAGCCTCAGCAATGGCTTTGTAACACTTTCCAGACTGGTAGATGTTAATGAGGTTTTTTTTTTTTATGACCTGTATGTGAATCTCTTTAGAATGTGGCATCATGTGCTGCTTTTTGAGACCTTTGAGCCTGCTTCACATTGCCGACAGGTTCTATTTTAGATTCAGCAGGTCTGGCACTAATCATGCCTGGATGTGGCTACTGAAATTAAACCCAACAGCAATTGAATTTAGTTAACTGGTTGATTTGGTAGCTAAGGGGCAATTACTTGTTCTTTTTCAATTACATTTACTGAAGATAAAGATTCAAGATAAAGATTCAAAACCTGTATCATCCATGTATGATACAGGTTTTGAATAAATCTTTATCTTCAGTAAATGATCATTTACAAGCTGCATTTTGTGTTTAGTCATGTTGTCTTTATCTTATATTAAAAGTAGTTTGATGATCTGAAACATCTGAAGCGGGCAAATACTTTGTCATGGCCCTGTATTGGAGAGAAGTGTGTTGATATTTATTTCCCCTGAAAACTGATATTTATGCCATTATGGGGACTATCACTGTAACAACAATGGTTTTCATCTTCTGTCTTAATTCACAGACAGTGTGAACCAGAGAGCCACATATAACAGGGTAATAAAAATTTACTTTTTAATTACAACTTAAATTTGCTACAGCCTTACTTCAAAAACCCCATGCAGTCACTGCTTTAAGCCATGCCTCCCAGTGTATTTAAATGCACTAGCTGTAGCCCAATCATTAGTCCCACTTTATATAAACAAAAAGTACCCTGTCTAAACCACTCTGATTGGTGTTTCTAGGGTGATCTGCATTAATAAGATCTTGTGTGTCCAGGATACAGCCTGGGATCTGTAGAAAGGAACCAGCACAGAAAAGTACTATGGGAAAGGAAGAGAGACACACTGCATCATAGCAATGGGAAGGTAATGTGGGTATCTCAAAGAACAATAATAATAATCCACAGATTCAGGAGTGTCAATCATATTAATATAACCATAACATGATATGATATTTATCAATGTCAGAACAAATGATTAATGGAAGAGCTGAATGATGGGACATGATAAATGAGCTGTATCTTTGTACAAAGCTGTATAGGGATAAGAGCTGTAAGGGAAGCCAGTCTAAGCTTAAGGCACCAGGGAAGAAGCAGACAGATGAGACAAAGTCAACTGAGACACTCGATTCGATCACTCAACACATCTTTGATATTTACCTTCTTCATGTTGGTGCCCACAAAACTTTTAGCCTCCTCTTTAAACTGTGGTAATCTGCAATTATGAACAGAATGGGAGCACATTAAATGAGTAAATTAATGATTAAATGAGATTTATTTTATTAAAAAAAAAAATATATATATATATATATATTAAAAAATATATTAATTCTGAAATTACTCAGAGAAATGGGAAAGGACTGTATTATATCCACACACAGCATGTTATGACATACTTTCACACCATAATTACATGTGAGACTCGTCTAGTACAAAGGAAATACGAAAGTAGTTTTGGATGAGATTAAGAACTGGAGGTATGTGGGTCTTGTTCAGCTGGACTAAATTAAAAGTCTTGCTCATTCTAAGGGGTCCTTCAAGGTCCGGCTGGAAGACAATATGTCAGTGGAGCTGCCATCTTTGTTCGAGTGTCATGACTTTTTGACCTGTGCTGCCGGTTCATTAGCTGAATTAGATGAGATGATGTTCTCATGGTGCGTTGTGTGGACTCTGCAGCTTTGCCTTAAATAAGCCATCACCTCTCACACAGTGGGAGAGACAAGACCTGATGTTAACTCTGCTCTGCGTTAATAGAGTGTTGTCTTGCTGGCTCAATTATTGGATGATCTGTGAGTCCAACAGATTAACATCCCTAATGCTTTCAGCAGGCTGCTTAAGCCTCCTCCCGAGCACTCAATAAGATCTGCTGTTCATTACTCCATCTCTCACTCTGCCACACACACGCATGCGTCCACACCGACATCCACTGCTTATTACTGCTCCTTCTCCCTTACATGCATGCATACAGAGATACACGCATGCACTCACAAATACATACTCAATGTTAAGGCCTTTCACCCTTATTATACAGAAAACATAGAGAAAAGGGTCTAAGCAATAATACAAGCACAGAAGGAGCACAGGAGTGTGTGTGCATGCATACAGAAAAGACAAAAACGGTGCTTAATTAAAAAGTCCCATATAAATAGGTTAATGACGGTCATCTCAAGGACACTGGGCATAAGCATATATTTATGTGTTTTACAAAACCTAAGAAAATAGAAAACCTTTCACAGAAATTATGATTTGTTTTTTCCCAAAGATTTTTTTGTATGTGTAAGTGTGTAAGTGTGTGTGTGTGTGTGTGTGTGTGTGTGTGTGTGTGTACACAGTTCTCATCTATATGCAGATGGTAGACCAGGTTGCTTTGTAGGCTCATTCTCTTGTCTGTGTGGGATGTGACTGGAAGCCTAATACAAGTGCTGTCTCCACGGATACGCACCTCTGATAAATGCCATCCCATAATCATGTTATTGCATTAGAGAAGCAGCGCACTATGACCTCAATGGCAGGACAAAGTGGTGCTGCACACAATTTGATGATATTTGTTGGAGTGCAATAGTGTACTAAATAAAGACATCAAATCTAAATAAAAGCCTGTTTTGCCTTAAACGCCATGCGCAGTTAAAACCTCAATGGGAGGGGGGGGTTTGTTCACGTAATAAAAAAAAATGCCGTCTGAATCCTGCAAAGCTTTGCAGTGTCGCAATCTCATTAGCGTTCGGCTGGCAAAGAACCTTTTGTACATCGGAAGTGCAAAATCTAGGGAATCATCTGAGAGTGAAATTGGAAACCGTTAAGGACACAAAACAAGTTCCTGCTGTGTTTGGTCTCAGGTTCGGTTTGATTATGTTTACACCCAGCAGACAACTGGGTCCTTAATCCCCTCCAACCCCCTCGCTCGCTTTCTTTCTGTTCCACACTCATCCATTCCCCTCTCTCTGGTTACCTGGAGAAGAGCAGCTGCACCATGTCCACCAGCGTGTGTTCGGCTGATTTCCTCAGCAGTTCTGTGGAGGGCAGACAGAGCACGGATGGAGTGAGCAGGAGGTTAGCTTAGAAAAGAGGGAACAGCAGTAGCTCAGGACCCGAGAGTCCCACTCTGTTTGGCCAGGATTAGTGCTAGGCTTTATTAGCGCCCTGCTCAGGGACTGGGGGCAGGGAGCTGTGAACTGCGGTCTAACATACACTGGGTCAAGCATTGAAGATTTAACTGTGCCAACATAACAGCTGAAAATGTCAATATAATAACCAAGACCACACTGGTTGTCATATTCATTTAGAGATAAATCGTTGGTCATAATGTTTCAAGGAGACTGTAGCAACCTCAGCTGCTTGGCTCACCACTTAGTCTCATCTCAAAGCAAATACGGAAACAGGACTGCATAATCTCGCACACAGACTCGTTCGTCAGATGGGCTCCCACTGGAGTCAGCAGCAAAGTCCTCAAAACCTGAAACGCCACAAACAAAGTCAGCTTTAGGAAAAGAAACAGTGAGTTCAAAGCAGCAAACAGCTGCAGTGTCATTTTTGTGCAGGGCTGGACGATATGGCAAAAATATCATAATACTGTGTACACTTTTATCATAAAACTAAGTACACTTAAGTACCAGAAAAACTGGTACTGGATCCTATGCAAAATATATAGCAAGGCTACCTATACACATCGTTGGTTGCATTCTCCAGTATGCATATAAAGCGTTAGACATCTATGGAAGCTTCTAGAGCCGTTTCTGCCGTGAGAATGCCAAGTTTTATTATGTATTAAGTTAAGAATGTATTAAGTTTTCAACATGGTTCAATAGTTGCAGCTTGTAAGATGGGTCACAGCATTTTGGCAGTAGAAGCAAAGATTGGATTTTCACGTATGAGCATTTCATTGTACCGTGACTACAAGAATTCAGGCAAAACCTCAAGCTTACAACAGCAGTGTGGCCATAAAAAGACTCTACATTAAACGTGACCAGTGTCAGCTGGCAAGAATCGGTTCACGTGATAGGCGTGTAACACCTCAAGTAACACTGGAATTCAGTGCTGGGGGCTCAGCAAACATCAGCATGAGGACTGTGCAACGTTTACTCCAAGATCCTGTGTGGGACCTACCAATTATTTTTTCTGGTACTTCAATGTATAATGATAATGATATATTCAATAACTGCTGTATCCTGGTCAGAGCTGCAATGGATTCTGAGAACAGTGAGGGAAAAGCTGGAACACATCCCCGATGAGATGCCAATCAATCTCAGGCCAAGTTATTTAACACAAAAAAGACAAAATATTGAACAAATAAAACATTTCCAATTAACTACTCGTTACTGTGATAAACAGTGGACTTTGTATTATAAGCCTGTCATTTATATGCATTAGATCTTGGTACAGCATACTGCTGCACAATACATCATGCGACAGATAGCCAACACTGTGTCTGGGTGAGATTTTAAGATTTGTCAGGCCATTACCTGGAGGATTTTCATAAGGACCACTTCATCACTAGCAGGGTCTGTCCCCACAAATCTTGCATGAGTGACCGCGTCAGCCATGTTCTCAATCCCCTCTGCTGCTCCTTCATGACTGGCATCTGTTACAGACAGTTTTAAATGGTCAAAACATTTTAAAGCTTCAAATGCATATTAAGGAATTTCAGCTGGACTAATGCCATACTGGATTCAGAAGGCACACTGACTAAGGTGAAGTGTCAAAAATGAGTGGACATCAAATAATAAATCTTGTATTTAGCTTGGTTCATCTCATCCCACCCTTTCCATTCAGAGTACTCCATGAGAGGGGTCTATCACAGCCATCTGACATCTAATCACCAGATGTGTCCTTTGTGGGCAGGTGGGCAAATTGGCTGTCTAGGCAACGGGAGCCAGTGTTTTGAAACCTAAGCTGGGCCAGAAAGCAAGCTGGAGCCAGGCTGCTTTTCTTTCCCAACGCCTTTAAAGAGTATTTCATTAACTAATAAGCACAGGCTGTCTGGAATGGAAACCAGGGCTCTTGCTGCAGGTAGAGTACTGAGACGAGAGAACATTTAACTTATTATTAGCTATACAAAAGAGGAAGGTGCAGAGAAAAGGTAGCCTTCATTCTGCTGCTTCAAATGGCAGACAATTTCCTGAGTTTTACTCAATTAGCCTGGAGAATAAACTCTTGCATCTCAATGTTTCCAAAGGACACTGGGATGGACATGCGAAAAGTCAACAATAAGTTTTTCTGTTCAGTCTAAACCTTACAACGAGGTTAATGAGGAACACTAAATTTATGACGAAAATATGGAAAACCTCTGAACCCATTCTCATTCTGCAATTGCTCATTCTTAAGACCATTTATAAAGACCACATGGCAAAAAAGGTTTATGAGCACTAGTGAATTCAGAGCTTATACAGAAACAAGGGCCCCAATAAACATGAGACGCTCTTCCAAATGCCCAATCTCCACGGAAACCAGAGCTATGGGCCATTCAGTACAACATTAGAAGTCATCTAAAATACTAATCCTCACTTGGCAGCGGCTACACAGACAGGCGGCAGGGTCCTTGTTGAAATAACAGCAGTAGGGGTGGGGCTGAGGGCCTGTGTGCATGTGTGTGAGAGAACGTGGGCGATAGTGGGGCTCAAACAGCTGTCGTGTAGTGAGAGGGAAAGTCAAAGTACATTCAGACACTACCACCACTGAGAGTGCCGCATCATGGAACAGTATGTATGATGTGCTTCCTTAACATTAAGCCACAACTATACACATGCTGACAGATTCGCATTAAGATCATATGTATAAAAATTAAGTGTATATATACACTGGGTGTCCCAAAAGTTGCCATGCATAGGGAAAATGCGAAACTGTAGCTAAATGTACCTTTATTTATAAAATATTCATTCTTTTAGGGTATCTGAAAGTATAACAAAATATAAAATATAATATTTTATAAATATGTATATGTCTTATACAAGCCTGTCTCACACTCACCATCATTCAGAAAAGTACACTAAAATACTCAGCGTGCATGATTTCGAATCCACTGACTTGCCACCACAGTTCATCCAGGGCAGAAAATCTTAGCGTGACGGAATCACAAAAAGAGAAGCAGGAACAGGAGAGTGGGAAAAGTGGGATCTGGAAATCTGTCAGTGCGGCCATCCCCCAGAGTCTGCCAACCTCAGGCCTGAGATTTGAGGGGAATTAAACCCCCGGCAAAAGAACTCACTCCTACAAACACAGACCCCCCAGTGTGCTGGAAGAGCTCAGGTCTCACTGTACACACGGAGTGAGAGACAACGAGACACGTCAGCAGGGACCCCTTGATAAAAAGCACATGCTGTAAGTCTCAGGAGACAAGCTCCAGCTAGAATGCACTTTAAACAGTCTGGACTATCTACGGCAATTAAGAACGGAGAGAAAAAAAAAGCATAAAGATACAACTGTACTAAATACCAAATCAAGCATAAAATGAATGAATACAGAAAAATGGATGGTGTCTGATATGCAGAAAGAGGGCCCAATGTGACTGGATTTCCATATTTGACCAATAGATGGCAGTGTTCTTCATGCAGTGAATAATGGTCATATAACAGATACAGGAAGCGTCATTAAGGCTGTAATAACCTTCTCCTTTCAGGCTAACTGTACTCCAGCAGAGTTGCCTTGGAGGATGAAGAGCTGAATTAGTGAGCACCAAATCCAGAATCGGCCTGCACAGATGCTGAGCATGATGGTGGGCAAATCATTCTGAGAGTCCACTGGAACTATAAAACACTGAACTGTAGGGAGTGGTGTGTGTTTCGTCTGTGGAATGCTAAATCAGAGTAATGATAATGTCACTCTTCATAGCAGATTAGGAGAGAGCAAATGAGGGTAACCCGTCAGTCAGCATCAAAGTACTTGCGTGCCAAAAGGTCATTTAATCACAAAGTCATACAACTGCATTAAAATATCGTGCGCCTCAAGTGTTCACTTGGGATTAAAGCAACTCTCGCTCTCATTGTGGTGTGTGTGTGTGTGTGTGTGTGTGTGTGTGTGTGCGTGCATGTACAGATAAAGGTTTTAAAAAAATACATGATCTGCATGATTTCAGAAACCATACAATATACAAACTGGAGACAAGAAAAATGAACGCACTTTATTCAGTTATCTGTGCTAAACTTTTAACATTTAGGCTGGTCAGAAAAAACTTTAGCTTATGACCGAAGCCATGCCAGTGTGTGTGTGTGTGTGTGTGCGCACGTGATCCTTCCCATGGCAAGATGGCCCATCTTGCGGACAGCACCACACTGGTTGCCATAGAAACGCATACACGTGAACCCCCTGATGAGATGCTGGATAAGAGCGCAGTGCTGGATTTGGAGTGACAGCAGGCCTCTGGGACTCCACGACTTATTTGTTAGGCATGTGTATGTGTGAATATTTCCTCTCCTGTGCCTATTGTTCTGTTGATGCAATTCAGTTGTCATTTGGGTAAAAACAAATCCATGCGACATGCCTGTGAATTCCAATGAGCTACGTTCATTTTTCTCAATTTAAACACTGCTTCATGATCACACTGATGCGTTTGTCATGGTTAGTACATTTTCTCCCTTGTTACTTAAAAAAAAAACAAAAAAAAAAACTGACTAAATGATGGGTCAAGTAACTCCTTGTTGCAACTGTAGTATTTCAGGTCATAGCAGGCCTCTCCATCTCTATTTTGTTGTACAAACCATACAGTTGCTTGACAAGTGCTGTCATATTATTTATTCAACAGCCCCCCACTATTTATGGTAGATTAGAGAAAAATTATGGACGGCTAACATCTGGAGCTGTGTGTTGTTTTTGGATATTCACTGGCAGCATCACGCCATATTTCTCTGCTAAGGCTGTGGACAGACTGAGCTAATCACTAGCTTAACAAAACTAGCTCTCCTCCCAGGAGTAGGGCAATTTATTCAGCAAAATCCACAAAAAACCTGTCCATAAATCTTGAATTGAACATTTTAGAAAATCCAAATTGTATAAACAAAAAAAAATGCTTACCCTATAAATGGCTTTTAATTTTTTAGCTCACGGAAATCAAAAGGCATCTCGTGAGCAAACCAAATCCCGTTCGAAACTGCAGCGAAACATTTACACGGAAATAAGGTCAAACGAATTTTACCTATGAGGCCATAAGAGAGGAACTTGTTGACAGAAGTGAGAGCGAGGCCTGTGATTGGTCCAGTTGTGTCCTCCGAGCGAACAACTTCCAAGAAGGGTCGCAGAAACACATTGGGCTCCACTTCAGAGAGGTCTGAAAGAGAACAAAATGAGACATCAATGCATGTCAAAGCAAAGGGCAAGACACAAGTTAATGATAATGTTAGTCTTAAACAGGTCCAGTACACAGTAAACAAATAATGCACAGGGACAAGAGGGAAAGAGTAAAATGGAGTAACAGTGAGAGAGTTCAAAACGGCGAGCAAGCTTTCCTGGGGCAGGTTTAATTCACGGGCAGTGTGGGATATCTTGTTACAATTCAATTTCTAAAAGCTTTGCTAAAGCAGTGGTATAGAATGCAGGATTTGTCGTTAATGAAATGTCTCAACTGAGTAACAACTGCTCAAGAAAACAAACCTTTTCTCATAATACGTGGGGATTTTGGTCTAATAAAAAAAGCATGAAAATAGCACTGAGGGCAAAGCGTAGGCTTTTTTAACGTTGACATAAAATATATTAAAAGCTCTGAGGTAGTAAAAGGTCCCAACAATGTCCCCTAATATGGCTGCTGTGCATCAAGGAAAATTTTGACTACTATCAAAAAGATAGCAAAAAAAAAAAACACACCTACATCCACAGCATTTGTTACTGATAAGCTGTCATGGGAAACATCAGAGCCTACTGCACAGAAATCCCTGAGCTTACAGAGCCAGTAAATCACAGTGGCAGCGCAGGGCACTACACACTGCACGTCCAGAATGTGACTCTGAGCTGCATGTGTGGATGGGAAAGCACCTCGGGCCAATCCACCCAGGAATGGGAAGCAGCCCTTCTGAAAGCAACGGTGGGATGAGGGTAAGAGGTTACAAAACACAAACCAGGTAAAACAACAAGGGAAAAATTAGCCAAGTCACGAAAAGGCGGTGAAAACGCTAAGCTGGTGCTCTGCTTGCCATTTTAATACGGCCTGGATTAAGGCTCTCCAGAACATTTTCTTCATAAAACCAGGCAACGGGTGACTTCAAAGCCTGAGATGAGCACATGTGACCACTGAGTATTAGCTGTGATAGCTAATATCCCTCAGGCTTGTTTGGAAATCAAATATGAAACAATTTAAAAATTTCCACACTTCATTTTATCTTCAGCCAGGTTACTCTGAGACGAGCCTCTGAAAGCAGATCTTCAGCTGCAAGCCGTTTCTACGGGACCGGAGCTTCCTCTAGAGAAAATGCTCAGTGCTGCATTGTAGAGGAATTAATGCACTAAAAATTCTTTGAAAAGGCCGCTGCATTAAAGAATAGACAACCTGACTATATTCCATTTAAGTCCATGAGAAAAGCTTAGTCTAACAACAAAAACAAAAGTAACTTTGAAAACTAGTCAAAGAAATATTCGCTAAGCTTTCAAAATGTCAGGTGTAATAACTATTGGGGTAAATCATATCAGAAGAGTGGGGAACTTTTAAGGGTGGGCTTAGTGTCTATTACTTTACAGTGAGAGCAGGGGTTTGAAAAGAAGTGCACAGACATGGGAGAGAGGGCGAAAATGAATCTGTCAATAGAGTCTAATAAAGACTTCATCAGAAGCGATCACCCCATAAGTGCCACCGTGGTGCTCCTAGACTCTCAGGCTGGAGAACACAATTGTGTTGTATTGATCTGGAAGGCCATCAGCAAGCAGAGACATTCCATCAGCTGCCCCCTTCTCTCTCTCTCTCTCTCTCTCTCTCTCTCTCTGTGTGGATGTGTCTGTGTGTGTGTGTGCCAATCTCCTTAAATAAAGGATAAATATGACTCTGTATTTTGGAGAACTCTCCAGGGCCACACAGGTAAATAAATAAAGAATGGAGGTGTTGGAGCATCATGGTGAGACAATCCCACAGTAATCCCACAGTGTAACCTCTGGGTGACATCGTCTAAAATAAAATGGGGATTCAAGTTGCTCTGCCTTCCATG
>JAOUQY010000042.1:13887436-13911359 GCA_028566355.1 Doras micropoeus | reverse complement strand
ACAGTGTTTGTATAATTCTTTGCTCGACTAGAGTTTATATGTGCAAATATTCAGTAAGAAATAAGACAAACAAACGAGGGAATGCTAAAGAAAGATAAAATGAAGTTTTACTTTAATAAGGGGTGAACCTTAACGAGGTTAATAATTAAAGCTCTTTTAGGTTTTGAAAGCATTTCAGTGCGTTACAAAGCATTTGGATTAAACGCTGAAACGTTCAGAGTGGAGTGTGCTGTATGCCGTCAGATCACTGAGAACCCACCGGCTTCCTACTACGGTCCGAACTCAAGTCTCGATCTGACAATGAATATCTAACAAATACTCCATGGACACCGCTGTGAATGAACAGCATAAAAAACAGCAGCACGTCTGGCCTTTAATGATCCCAAACAAGCTAACGCGATGCCACTTTAGATCTCTACGGCCTACAGGGTTGCCACAAAACCTGAATTTTGACATGGACGTCATTAACAGGCTTATCTGGCATGACATGACCGTCGATATGAAACTTAAAAGCTTTATTTGCAGCGAAAGAGAAATAAGAAGCAGATATTCATATAAGAACGTTGTACTTTTTTTTTTTTTTTTTTTTTAAAGTTAAACATTTTGCTATAGTTCATTATTCATGCTGCCGTGTCCTTTCACCGAATTCTTTCCCATAATTCATGTTTTTGCCGTCTGTTGCGTCTCCAGCTCTCTCTGTTCGTTCAGCACACGCAAGGCTGCGCCTATCCAATCCAACTGGCATCATGGCCACGGAATGCTGAAGTCCACATTTTTCCCATTCAGCAAGGAAAAACGCCCTTTCAAAACCAATCAGCTAGAAATGTTGCTTTGTTTTTATTTTTTGACTGAACTTCCTGGAACCCATTATGAAGCTGTCAGGGATGTATATTTAGCTATGGCAACAGCGTGTCTCCTACCGCACTTGCGCCACTGGTCATGTCACCTCGAATAAATAGAAAACAACTGACTGACTACCCTCTTTGTCACATTTAAAGAAAATAGTCCAATGTGTATGAGAAAGAGGTGTACAAAAAAAAAAAAAAAAAAAAAAAAAAAAAAAAAAAAAAAAAAAAAGAGTATGCATATTTATCTATCACTTTTTATCTATCACTTTACCATTAATAAACAGCCAATAGTTATAAACACCACTACATTAAATATGGCTCTTCAAAGTTAAATATACACAAAAAAACGGACAGAAAACATAACAAAAACAACCTTTATGCTATTAATTTGACTTTGACTTTCACCCTAATAATGTTTTTTTAATGATTACTACACGATGCACCTGGCAATTCCAATCGTTCCATTTTATTTGTATAATGATACGGATTGAGACCGTTAATGAGCACATTAGGAAAAAATGACGACGAACACCTCGGTGACACATGATGGACAAGTATTAGGAAAAGGACACGTGGATTAAGCATGTGAAGGCTCTGGGGTGATCTGAGAGTGGAACAAAGTCAGATGAAATCAATAGTAAACTGTTTAAATACTGAACGCTGTAAGGAATGTTGACGATGAGCATATGGCAGGTTAGACGTTCATGAAGAAGGTTAAAAGGTAAGCAACGGCGGGATATTAAATTAAAGCGGTTCTCCGGAGCATTCGTGTGGGGTTAGCCGAGGCAGCGTTAAGGTCAGGGCTGAGCTCTCTGGCCTTAAATGACCCAAGGTGAATTAAGACTGCTGCTTAAGCCCTAAATGCATTTCAAATAGGCAGAGTTAAAATTCTGAAAACTAGACTCCCTTTAAAAGTGTGCACACGAATTCATTCACAAGGTTTGCATGACCATGTCCATGACAAACACAGGGTGGTGTGTGTTTGGGAATGGGTCTAACTTTTGCCCTATGAAAAGAAAGCAATTGTGGGATGTTTTAAAAGCAGACCAATACATATCTAATGCTGAATAAGGAAGAACTTGTTTTTTAATCCCCACATTACCATGGTCTGTACAGCAACAAACAGTAACAGCGCAGTATGATGGTTTATAGACTGTAACTCAGCAAGTGTTCCCAGGTCATAAATTCTGGGTCAATATTTCATCACTCATGGCTACTACCACACTGCGTCAGTATAGCAGGAATTTTTACAGTTTAAAACCAACAGAAGCTTATGTGCATAACTGAGATGGCTAGAATTTGTAGAGTGCATGCAAGATCTACTTAACAAGAAAGGAAAGGTAGTACTGCCCCCCAAATCCACCATAACAAATGACACCAGAACACGAACGTGCACGCGTACCGACGTGCTCAAGAACAGATTTCATACAGACAAATCTAGTCACTGGTGGAATTTATTAAATATGCACCATTACATGTCTTCCAAAGATTAAATTATTGTAAATTTAAAGTATTTAAAGTATTGTAAATAAGCTGACTGACGCAGGTATAAACCTTGTGATTCAATGAGTCAGTATCTCTTAAAACAGAGTCATCAAAATGACTGAAAAATAAAAAACGGCTAAGATCTTTAAACAGGAAAGAATCATAACCCACTCCTTCTGACTGGCAGTGAATTACTGCTAGCATGGCACCACACGAAGCAATAAAAAAGTGCGAGCAGCCGTTAAGGGAAAGGGGGGGCTGTCGTAACTGTATATCGGCAGGTCTATTTTGCTTTCAGAGCAGTCATCACCTCCTTGTTGTCCTAGGTTGTTAGCATGTCCCCTGGTCAGCTGTGGGGGCCTCCTCTCTGCCAGCCTCCCGTCCATGTCAGCATAGTGGCTTTTGTTAAAATATGTAATCGGCAGCGCTGATCCCATTCTATTTAAGAAGAACTCGTCAACGGGTTTAAAAAGCTGGCCACATGTGTCACTCTTCTCGCTTGAATATTTATACGTGCACCCCCCGAATGGCTGGCAGTTGTTTAATCATCTGAGAGCGCCTGTTCCTCTTCCACGCCCCTGACGCCAACAAGAAAGTTTTGATCCATGTCACCTTTACAATGGCACTCTGCTTCAAAACCAGCTGCTGCCCAAAAATAGGAACAACTTTTTTTTAATGCCAGGCCACCATCTGAATGCGGGTGCCTTTGCCAGAGGTCTGTAATGTGCCAACTGTAGGCAGGGAAAACTTCAAAGGATTTTGGCTGCACAGGCTAATTTTGTCATAGGATTCACTGGAGAGTAATTGAGAGTGAGCGGGACATGTTCAATGAAGAAGGTGATGAGCACAGAAACAGCACCGCCTAAACACCTGAATCACCAGTGAATATTCTCGTACACAGGTGGCCTATTACCACGTTACTGACGGAGAAAAGAGATAACTACCTCAATGACGTCTCACCAACATCTAATGTTACATAGGATGGGATGGTGGGTGTGAATGAAACGAAACAGCCTAAAAGAGCAACCGCTAAACATGCGCTATGCACCAAACACCATCAATGACATTTAATTTACTGCACGTTTCAGTTGATAAGCCGGTTTCGCCAGGTACAACTCATGAGTCGCTTGCCAAGGAAGAAAATCCAAATACCGTTATGCAGAAGCACTGGCGTAGCATAGATTGGACAATGGAACAACAATGGAAGATTTTTCTAATATTAATTAGTAATATACACTAAAGTACCCTGGTACTAGAGCCTATGCAAATATACATAGCAACGCCACCTGCACACGTCATTGGTTGCATCCTCCAGTGCATATATAAAGCGATGTCTAATCTATGGAAGCTTCTAGAGCTCTTTCCACTGTCAGAATGGCAAGTTATCACAATTCTGGGAGTTTAATAGTTGGAGCTCGTGAAATGGGACGTTGCATTTCAGAGGTAGAAGTAAAGTTTGGATTTTCACGTATGAGCATTTCGAGGGTGTACCGTGACTACAAGAGAGCTGATCGGTATTGTGAAATAACCCTTCAGCCCGATTCAAGACCCCCTCGGCTGCATGTTGGCATCCTGCATCACCCAGTCAGAGGTTTATTTCACATTAGTGACCGGCTCACTGTACATTATCCCTCACTTAGTGATGTCAGTCTTAACTTGATAAATCCGACCTTATCCTTAGGTTAGCTAGTATCATGCTTCTTTCTTGAGCTCAAATGGTTCTCAAATGGCTCTAATAGTTGGTATCCTGTCACGTTCAAACAACTTCAGTATTATTCAAACTGTACATGCCAGTATGATGGCCAGGCTTTGTGTTTGTGTGTGTACTAGTGCGAAGGTGCCACACCAAGACTAACAATCTAATGCACAATTAGATATGTGTATTAGAATGTTCATGGTTACGGGGTCCTTATGGGGCATGAAATAACAAGCAGCTGTGTGCACTGTGTGTGTAGAGTGAGGTTTATTAGCCCTATCTATAAAGGCAGTCTGGGATTCACACTAGGACGCCCTAGGCTTAAGATCTCAACGTCACACAAGGCACTGCCTCTGCAATACTAATATTAGCCCTTATTTCTGCAAACCCCAACTCCTCTCCATTCCCCATCTGTTCAGGATTAGCCTGCTATTGAGCCCAGATTCACATCACAACCTCTGCACCTCACAGCTCCTAACTGTCAGCACAAAGACACTGGAAGCTCTGATGCAACACTGCACTAAGGATTTGTGTACCCCTTGTGCAATATTTCTAATCGTTCGCTGCATTTCCTTCTCAAGATGCAGCCATTTATACACCACCTGAAATGATTTAGAATGTCTAGATGCTTCTTGAAGCCTGAACAAGTCGTATTTGGCTGCCAGTCTGATCTAACAACGGATCCAGGTAGAGCCACTCTGGATCAGCAGACCTATTAGTAACAGCATAATGTTCAGACAATCCTAGCAAGAACTTAACATAGGTGTGAGTGGGACTGTATTTATTTTTTTTTATCCCAATACAACCCACTCCTGCAGTTACTTTTAATGAAATGAGTTGGTTCAATCTGACCAAAATATACAGCCATGAGTCATTTAAAGCACAGCAACCCTGACCAGGACAAAGCAGATACCAGATATGAGTGACTAGACACAGTAAACACACTTTGTCATGTTTTTAACCTTCATATCTAACCACCCACTCCCACTGGGCAAAAAAACACTTGCTCCTGCCATTTTTTGTTGAGTCTGATGGGATCCCAGTCCTAATGCCTGCCTAATGGCTAAACTAGTATTAACAAAGATTCAGTCAGACTTCTTGGTCTTTAGTCTTCAAGGATCCTTTCTTCTTATTGGGTTTTGTAATGGCTACTATGGTCCTTTTTTCATTGCTGCACGTTTAATTGAACTTCAAGAGAGGAGACTTTATTTCTATATTAGTGTAATATTAATTCAGGAAGCAGAAAGCAATTAAGCAGCTCTGTTTGCTCAAAATCATTTGGTGTGTTGATGAGGGATTAGTACAGCCCTCAAAACAAAAGCTGAGTGTAACTTGAGGAAATTTGCATATCTTATATGCTCTCTACATAAGCAGCTCAACTGTTCTGAGAGCATGTTAAGAAAAGAGGTACAAATATTTTCCCCCCTCGAAGCGATGTACTGAACTGGCAGTGTATATTAATATGCTGAGAAAACAGAACACGGCAAATTGTTATCTGTTCACAAATAAAACACACCCCAAATCAGAAATCCAAAGCAGAACAGGGGCAATCTAAAGAAATACTCTGGAAATTCCATACTGTAATAAATTCAGATTTCTTCCTTTATTTATGCGTTTAATTCCACAATGAACTTGTGAACACAACAATCCTAACCTGTCCCTAATGATTCCTAATTTCTCTCCACATTTATGCTGAAATACTGCAGGCAGCTCTGTAAGTGTTTTAAAGCAACTTGCAAGGCAAGTGCTTTGGGACCGTTCAGGAACCCTAAGAGCGGGAAGTGCATCGGTTTTAACCTTGCAGAGGGCACACATCTCTCTACCTTCCCATCAGCACATCCGGACCTCCCACCATCCTGTAAAACTCCCACCTCTCACTCACACTCTGCTCGCCCGCTACACCGGCAGACCGAGTCAATGATTAATGGTTGTGCCGGGCCTCTCCATGCACTCATCACATTGTTGAGAGGCTCTGAAACAGAACAACAGTTGCATCCCATCCTCACACCAGTCCTAAGTCCCGCCTGTCAGTCGCCGGTTAGTGGACTGTTAACTGGCCAGATTTACAGCTACTAACTAGCGCTGGGTGGCTGCCTGGCAGAAACAGGACAAGCATTCATCATTACTGATGGAGTGTTTCACTGCTACAGTGAGCTCAGATCAGTGATAAACTGATGTGATGGACTGATGACTCAAATATAGAAAAATTCAATAAGACTGAATTAATTCAATAAGACTATTTAATTTAGTAAATGTATTAAATTAAATTTACTTTTAGACTAGTCTGTGGAAGGAAAATGGAATAAAAAGGGCATACACACACACACACACACACATTTTTTATAGTTATTTTATATATATTAGTTAAATGAAAGCCCTTTCAGTGAATATAATCCATGACGGACACATAACTACTCATTCATTACAACCAGCTACACTGGAATTAAACCAGACAATTTTTTACCAGTGTGCACCAACAGAGATCATTCACTTTCCTGCTAGCTCACATGCCGCAGTTGAGAACTGCTGTGTAACAGAAACCCTGGACTGTAATTTTGGCCCAAGGACAGAAGGCCTCACTCCTCCGGGGAGAGTAGTTGTAAATTCCTTCTAGTTAAACTCTCGTTACTCAACAGGTCAAGGCCTCCACCTTGTCTCCCTAGCAACAACAATGATGCTTTAAAAAAAAATTAATTTTATTTTTAAAAAAAGGGACCTAAAATCCTAATCGAACATTCACAATTTACTACTCCATCAAGTTACATAAATTACTGACCTCTTCAAAAGATTCACACAAGAGCATTTCACACCAGTGTAAATATCCATGCCACCATGAGTAAACATATTTGCATATGTGGTTGCCTGATTTGAGTTATGGCTCATCTTCTTACACTGTGTCTGCCAAATTGCATTCTTGCTGTTCATTTGGGAAAGATATATGCGCAGATATCAAATGGCAAATAAGCAGCATGAGGCCTCCCGAGTGCAGGATATACCCACATACTGAGTGAAGGCCACATTGGGACACTGGCACTCCGGCACAGCTGTGAGTCTAAGATGGCTCGCACTTGACCTTGGGCATTACTGCAGAAAGCGAGACACTGGCAGAGACCAAAAAGAGAGAGAGAGGCAGAGACCAAAAAGAGAGAGAGAGGCAGAGACCAAAAAGAGAGAGAGAGAGAGAGAGAGAGAGAGAGAGAGATCACAGACTATACCACAGGGACTCCAAGACAGCGGACATCATCTTGTTTTTCACCATCATAATTTATAAGACAAAGCATGGGCATATCATTGACTTATATTCATATTTAAGACAAATTAACTGCCAATCAAACTTTACTTTCTTGCACAGAAGTGAGAGACAGCACTGTGAGGCTAGCAGCAGTCAGCTGTTCACTGGCATTAGAGCACACATTGTGCTCTGACTAAGAAAATCACAGATAAAAAGGTGAGCTGAATAATTTGATCAGGCTGAGGACCTTGCTAAGTGATCTCTGCTCTGTCCTTTGTTCAGAGGACAGGAGATAATTCGAAATAAAGGTCAGTGATAAAAGCATCCCCATGAGGCGCGCTCTACACTTCAATTACATCCTAATCAGCCATAAGGTTCAGGTGTTTCTAGTCAACTGGGGTGGCTTGTAAATTTTCCCAGTGTTATAAATGGACAAAGGAATAAAGGTGGGGGGAGAAAAAAAAAAGCAAAGCTGTCAATCAGATGAAATCTGTATTTGTATGAATAAAAATAAGGGGATTTAGCCCTTCACTTTCCTCAACAGATTCTTCAAAAACCTGATGCCCAATGTATCAGACGGGGAGGAGGAGACGGCAGAAAGATTTAAAAGATTTAGCAGGCTAAGGCTGAGAGGCTGGCTGGTGCATAAAAAGCAGAGAGAAAGCATGTGAGCAGCAGAAGAAGAGACCTACATTTTTCTGTCAATCAATACACCACTTTTAACCCCCAATCCTCTTCAGTGTTATACTGCTACACTACAGAACTGGTTCACAGAAATTATTCAGCTTGACACCAGATCTGATTTCAGTTTATCCGTCCCTCAAATCCAGAACATTTCACAACAAATGCTAGGGATCTACCGAGCAGTCCGACTTTGACCCGAACGCTAGATAAGTGGGCAAAGATGCCCGAGCCTGTGTTTTACGGATTGGAAGTGAACTGTTTCCTGAAAAATAACACCCCATATTCCGACATCCATTTGTCACCTTAACACACTTGTTTGTGCTTCCAGAGAGGCTCTGGATTAGCAAACGCATGTCTGAGTGGCTACCCCTGTCGACAGTGAAAAATAATATGCGCTACAGAATCTCAATGATGAAAACTTGCAACAACTTTACACCAAGCTTTTACCTTATTAGACCCAGACCAGTATGTTTATTAAAAAAAAACCCTCCATAAACATCACAACTCAAAAAGCAGGTTTGACGACTCTATATATCTAAGTAATATAAGTGACATAAATCTATCAGTGCCTTTGCCCTGCAAGAACAGTCCACAATTAATGCATGCATTTACTTTAACCTTCTGTTCTTCTTGAGCCGTGAACAAACTGCTCCAGGAGTCACTGATAATCTTTATACAGATATAAAAAAAATCTTTTTATTTTTTAAATATCTAGGCATTTTGGCAGTATCCAGTTTCAGTTACAATTCTGAATTTATGGCAAGCTGACTACTTGATCCAAGAGAAAAAAAAGCTTTGGGGAAAACCTGCTCAACATCTCACAAGACCAAGGGTGGACCAGGTACTTTGGTACAGAAAGTAGACACAAACACACAACGGATGCTTAACACCCACAACTGTACAGACTACTCTTTGTTTCAGAAACGCACACAAAAAAAAAGTTCCTGTTCCACAAGTGGAAGAAGAGACAACACTTCCTTTCCCAGAACAATCCATCTCCTAGTCTGACAAGTCCCTCTGCTATATTTACCCAACCAAAGCTGCAGATGATATACTTACAGCTGCACGCTGCCGCCGTACGGCACATGCTCCTGCCAATCATGCGGCTGGCAGAGGAGAAGGAGAACAGGACTTGTATCGAGCTGAAGAAAGTACCGAGCCCTTCGTTTGTGGAAAAGATAATATATAGACAGCGTGAATGGAATTAATGGGGTTTTGTGAGGCAGATGACTATAGTTCATGTAACGCTAATCAACCATCAGACACACCGCCATAAAAATGACCACTACACTCACTAAAGGGGAGCTTAAAATAATATCAATTATTCTTTAAAGAAACAACTTGAAATATCTGGTTCAAATATAAATGGGTGGTCATAACCTTAAGCCCACAACCTGCCTTGTGTCTCAAAATACCAAAATACTGAGCTCAACACACATTTAATGACAGAACTGAAAACAAAATCAGTAATCTGAAATTTAAGAGAGTAGATGTTGGAGTTCAAGCAGCTATATCAATGCCCTGGAGTATTCCCAACATCTTACTACACATAATATGCATTGTACCCTGCTTAGAACATCCAACATATATGGATAAGCTATGATTTATAGACCATTAGACAGTTATTCTTCCAGAATCCGCAATTCCTGATGACTTTCCTACCTCAGACTATAATGCAGCATGCGAGACTGGTGTTTAAGCGCCAGCTTGGCAGAGTAAGGGGGTTGTGGTGGGGTTCAGGGTGAAAAAGCATGGTGGATTCCTCCCAGGCCCCAAACGCAGGCGCTCCTGTCCATCTACCAGCACTCCCGAGAGATGACAGAAAGGGGGGAGTGGGAGTGAGGGAGGAGGGGGGGATGACTGAGAGAACTTCCCATGCACTCTCTTCACATCCCACAGACTCCCACAGATTCCATTCCCCTAACTCTCTCATTCTTTCTCTCTTACTGGAGCTTGGAATCGAGGCTGACCACTGGGCTATCTGGGTTAAGAGAACACATTAATCATGAGCCATCAGTATAATAATAAAAGGACAACAGAATTCCACAGGATGGACCAGACAAGGCGTGATGACAATTTAGCAAATCTGAAACTCCAGATAGAATGTGATGTGTTGACAAAGGCAAGGCATACAGAGCGGATGTTACCAGCAAATTTGTATTGTAGCGTCTAGACCAGTTCTGAAATGCAGCTCAGATTAAACCCACACATTTGCGCAGACTATTTCTGCTTCCCAAGTGAATTTAGCTAACATCTGAATTCAGCTCAGTTATGTTAAGATAACTAAAGCTTAAGGATATATAGTGCAAAATAATCACTGTGTAGTGAAACAGACGAGATGTAGCAGTGATCAACACAGAGGCAAAAGGGGGGGGCTTCGAAAAGGAGGATTCGAAAACGTTCGATATCAAAGTTCTTTTTTTACCCAAAGAAAATGCTGGGGAGTACAGTACAACAGCAATAAGGAACTGAATAAGAGAAAGCTTTAGTAACGGGGTATAGTACCTGATATTTAAAAAGTACGGCAGTTCCACATCAGTACAAATAAGCTGCCAAATTTTATGACACTGTGCCACGCTGGACGTTATTAATCCAGGGACGGTAACACCTCTAACTTGCACTGCCATGTAAAAATGAACCACTTTAAAATTGCTTCAAGGGTGAACCTGACATCGACCTCAGAAAACCCCTCCGTTGCTACTAAACAATCCACAACACGGTCATCACAAAACCATGTCCTCAAAATACACAAGGGACAGAGTGCAATGGAAGATGTCTACACTAGCCACAGATCTAGCCAAAGAAATACTATTCCACATAGTGGCGAAAATGATCTACTTGATCCTCTGTACTAGCTGCCTTAAAAACAAAATCATTCTAACAGCTTATATAATTAACTCAGTTACTTACTGATAATTGTAGCTGCGTTATTAGGGTTTCAAGCAGAAGCAGGCTTTTAGCCACACTGACAGCTCTCTTATACACACCATCACTGCGGCACTGAAACTAGCGCATTGACTTATATTTTACATCTCCAGTATCATTACAGACCTCATACATTGGCTTTGATAAGCAAAGCAGATATACTGCCTGCAAAAAAAGCTTCTGATTAGTTCTGATTAGGCACCAATGATGAAATTGTGACCAAGCTGGAGGAAGTGATGAGGTGCTAGAATTTTCCTCTGCTTTCAGGACCGCTGAGGATATGAATCTGACATTCATCTCTTTGGGAGAGATTAAGAATTGATTAAGGGATGAGATGAGAACGCTGAGGTGGTAAGGAACTAGCAGCAGATGCAGTGAGAATGAGAGGAGGAGGAAGATGGGCAGGCTGGCCTACATAGGTGACTTAGTGCAGTCACCTGCAGAAAACACACAGCTGTCAATGGGCATAGCAATGAAATGGCTCTGAGAAGCCAGCAGCACCAGTGATTTCTGCTTTTTTTTTTTTTTTTTTTTTTTTTTTTTGTTTGCCATAATAGCAAATGTTCAGTACAGCAGGTAATTTTTGTTTTGTTAATACTTGCTCAAGCCATTTAGGGCTTGAATTCTTGAGTCAGTATCCAGGATGAATTCTGACTGCTTTATTTGCTTCATACACCTACAAAAATTGAAACTTGAAGCTATATTACCAGGTCAATCAATAACATTATATAGTGACAATTCTCAGGAATGGAGGTTTTCCGCATACGGTTCCCTCATGTTTACTTAAAGCAAAGCCCAGACCACTCTGTAAAAGTGGACTGTAGGCTGCCCCACGTCAGCAGTGCATCATCTGGTCAAGAAGAAGAAAGGGGGAAAAAAAGGCCAGATGACTAGCTTTAGCAGCTTTTGCTAACACTGAGTCAGAGATTAAGGGTGAAGAGCCAGTGGCATGAAGGGATTAGAGTATTTATATGGGAGAACATATATACTGTATCTTTCACGTTGTAGCCTTATCATTTTTGGATGAGTTTGGCATTTCTTGGATGACTGTTTCGAACTCTACTCAGTTTGTGCAGTAACTGATTAATTTCCCTAAATAGCAAGTAAATCACAGACTTCCACCCTTTCCACTGAATATGCCACTACTGCTGCTGTTCTCTCCTGTTGCTTTGACATGCTGCTGACACTGGATGAGAACGACAACAGGGCTACAACGTGAACGATATATATGCTCTCCTGTACAAATACTCTATGAATCCCTTCATACCAGTGTGCCACTGGCTCTTCACCCTTAATCTTTCACTCAGTGTTAGCAATAACTGCTAGAACTAGTCATCTGGCCTTTTCTTCCTTCTCCTTCTTGACCAGATCATGTACTGCTGACGATCTGATTCCTGACCTCTAAAACTAATTGCGATGCAGACTTGGGCTACTAGCGCATTCATTCCGTTCTGATCATATTCGTTTATGCCACACAGCTGCATATCGGATACGTATCCTAACTAAGACCACATACAAAAGCGTCTTAAATCTGATTTAAAAAGCCTGGATGCTTGTGTCCACACGGTCCTGAAAAAAATTAGAGTCGTGTCAGATAAACCCTATGAACCTGATGGACACATTTCACATGCAAACTCACATCCCTTTTTCTTGGATGAGTTGCTCATGAACTGTTTATTCCAGCGAGGTGTTACTCATATCTGCAGGAAATTCAGCTTTCCAATGGTGTTAAAGGATTGAGGATGTGATGAAGCGTTGGCAAGAAAAATAATTAGGAAATTACACCAAGCACCAAGTTTAAGCTTAGCAGACACACCGAGTTCAGATTCACACTCCTGATTCTCAGTCACAAAGACCCTATCGCTTCACATATCAAAATAATAGAAATAGCTTTCTGATGATGCTAGTTGTTTTTCTGTGCAGAAAAGCATTATCAAGTAATCTAGTTGTGAAATCACAGCAAATTTCTGCACTGTCTCCAAAATAGAGCTGACAGTATAGGCACTAAGTACATATCGTTCCAAACTGCTAAGTCATAGAAATCTGATACTGCCAGATTTTACCCAATCTTCCCTACACTATATTATCCTAGATGTAAAGAATAAAGTAAAATATCTGCCAGTATCATCATATCAAATGACAGAAGATCTGGATAGTCTAGACTGCTCTGAAAAAAGCAAGATGCAGCCTGTAGGTCTAGTCCTTATAATGACCAAGCTAAGAGCTTGAAAGTAAAGGTAGTGAACTCAATCTAAAAAAACAGCCTAGGCTTCATAGGGTTAAAGCAGGAAATTTGATTGTGTCACTTCAACCTGGTAACGTGAAGCCAGCCTTAGTTTTCCAGACAGAATACCTTGATGTAGGCCTACAATCTTGTCTGAATGTATAGCAGCTGTTTGGTTTCAGCCATATTTCATTACACATCCAGGTCTACTGGCTAGGCTCTTTATTTACTTGATTTGGTCCACAGTGTTTATCAGCAGAAGGCCTACAGAAAATCCAGGCTAAGCCTTCTTATATTTTGTACAAAGCCATAATCATTGCACCTCCTGGCATTCAAATTTAACTCTGTTCATTTATTTTCACATAGCCTACAAGCCACTTGCTGGAACATCATTGCAAGTAAAGGTGAAATAGTGGAGTCCAATGTTCTTCTGATTTTTTAAAATAAAAAAAAAAAACAACTTTTGAATAATTGATTTCATATAGATAGCAGACTACCAGAGCAGAATGTCTGACAGTTTTGGTGTGTGGTGGCTCTAAGCACCGGTGTGTTCTCTTTAATGTAGCACAAATTTTGTGAAAGTGATTAAAACTCTGGATACAGAAATTTTATTTCTATTGCTGGGGGATTATGCTTCACCTGTAATACTTGAAATTGAAGCAATATTTGAGGATTGTTTGATGGCTTGAAAAACACGGACACCGCTCAAACCAAGCGCGGCCTCTTCTCACCAATGAATTTAGGAGCTCATTTTCACTATATTAAATAGAGGAACACTTGCACGAGACTGTATAACATTTACTTTGGCAGTCAGGTTCATTATGAATCATTTAGATAACTAAATGAACAAACACCGACATAGTTTCCATGGGACGCCCTAAAATCATGAGGTGAAATAAAAATCCAACAATAAGACAATGAGAAGATAATATTGACTAACTTGAAAATGCCATCCCCGTTCTCAGTGGACGCTTTGCGCACCTGATTAAACATGCTTGTAGCAGGGAGCCCTTTTGTGAATGCTAAATAGGCAGACATACACTTAACTCAGTGCTAGATGACAACGGGTTCATCTGTATAAGACTGTTCTACACACAGCCAAACTGTTTAGACGCCGAGTCACTGCTGCACTTGTGTGATGATGGGATAATGCTAAATGCAGTTGTACAGCAGGATACATTTTGAGAAAACTGACAAGCTTATTTTTTTAATCAATTATTTATACAAAAACACTAAATAATAGCACTTATTATAAAAGAAATCAAGTGTGTGATTATGTATAACCTTTGATATTGTTGAGGGTCTCCTTAAGGTTACTGAAACTGCTGAGAAGTGGGTCCTGCTCTTCATCCTGGAAGAAGGCGAGTAAAGTCAGTCGTCTTTTTGTACACAAGTTCGTAATCCAAACAATGAAGCATTTTAACAATCTATGGCACTAAAGTCAGACACTTCCATGACACAATAATAGAAACC
Organism: Doras micropoeus; assembly: GCA_028566355.1. Classification (NCBI taxonomy): domain Eukaryota; kingdom Metazoa; phylum Chordata; class Actinopteri; order Siluriformes; family Doradidae; genus Doras; species Doras micropoeus. The sequence continues at coordinate 13,896,792 of JAOUQY010000042.1, read as the reverse complement.
ATGCATACATCTAAACAATTTACTTTATTTACTTAGATTAACAACATCTGACTGACAAGAACTCACACAAACCCACGGACTCACCAATGAAAAAACAATATTCTACATCAAGCTGGTTCAGTGAATAGCAGTTGAATAGCACTGAAATAGCAGGTGACAGATCAGTTTTGCAGGATGGAGTCTTGTCATGCACAAAGTTTAAGTCTAGAGAGTTGTCAAAGTTTGAGTCTTGAGAAATCACTGATAGTACAAACCCCATTTCCAGAACATTTGTGACACTTTCTAAATAAGCAGTAAAAACTGAAATCATTTGAATTTTTCAATTCACTTGAAACTTTATTAAAAAAATCTTTATAGAAAAGATTTTCACTGTTTTCAATGATGAACTTCATCCCATTTGTTAAACTGATGTCTGTGTCGAATGTCCTTCTTCAAGGAGTTCTATAATCCTTTCCATTGTGTGGATTATGTGACAACTCTCTTGTTGGGGCCGTTTTTCATTTCAATTAGCCTAACAGTCTAACAGCTAATTAAGGTCTGTAAGCACTCTCTTATAACTCCAGACTAATTACATAACATTTTTAGACTTGTGCTGGTATTGTTTAAGAAATGCACCCACCGCCACCTGTTTTGTCTTTTTACGGTAGTCTGTGGAGTAGGTGGTCTATTTATTTATTTATTTACTTGTTTAATTACTTACAGGGGGGTAATCTTTTGCCTGTAGTGTTCAATTTAAAGAGGTTACACTTCACATCCTGTAAACAGTTGAACCTTGGTTATATTGTATGTATGAACGTCTCTGCTGATGTTCATACCACAACAGCTAATAAATAAATGGGTATAAAAAAAACAACACAGAGTCATTCCATATTTCTTCCTCTACTTGAATCTGAAAAAATATTCCAGCAATTAAAATAATTAAAATTTAATTCACTTGAGGTATGTTCAGCTATTAAACTCATCCTCTAAGTGTGGTGTCTCCATAATTTTGCTGGAGGTTATAAAGGAAAAGGATTTAATCACAAATGACACCCAGAAGGACGCCAGCTAACACTGGACAATTATTTAGCTAGCTCACCTACATCACAGCCAATTATACTGAATTAATTTAAGAAGCCAAAATGTCATGATCACGGTTGAAATATTTATTGTGCATCATTTTGTGCATCATTCTCACCAATCTAGAAAGGAGTCTGGGTACGAACGCTTCCCTACTCTGAAAATGAAACGGGTGTATTGGGTCTTTAACCATCAAGCTTTATGAAACTTAAAATAAAGGAGAAGAGAAAGGAGTTAAACATATACGTATATGATCACTTTACCAGTGATGTGTGTGTACTCCATCTGGAGTGTCTCTTGATAACACCGAACACCGTTGCAATCTCCCCTTGGATGATGTATATATTCTTGTCCACCATCATGAATCTAAAGATGAAACAGAAGAATGTAGTTGGGTCATGCACTGCGGATTAATAAACAAACAGAGAGGTGTGTGTTAAATTAAGCTAAATTAATCCATATCTTTCAGTTCGAAGGTGATACAGTGTCACTTGTACGTCTACCATTTGTTCATCATAGGTAATGTAAGGAAGGAAACCACAGCAGCTGAACTTCTGTATAATATTTGAGGAAGGATTATGTCAGATAACTAAAGATGTCTGGATTAGCCTCACGGTGCCGGACTGGGGCGGCAGAGATTCCATAATCCATAAGTGTCCTCCTCGGAGGCAGTGTACAGAAATGTCATGAACATAATATTTTAGTAACATATTTAACTTGACTCAAAAGAAGCATCGAGGTGCATCCAGAGATCACAGACAAGTGTGCACTCTTACTAAAGCTACGGTGTTACACGATTACGGAGTCAGAGGTTCCTGAGCTGCTGAGCTGCCTGACAACCCTGTAATAGTAATGATGTGTTCTACTAGAGGTCGTAACTCGTAATTCCCAAACTCAGACCAGGGGGAATTAAAAAAAACAAACAAAAAAAAAAAACAACAACAAAAAATAAAACCACCCCTTCAGTAAGCAGTGTTGTGTACAAGCATTAGCCTTAGATCAATTAACACAGAAATATTTTATTATTAAAATCAAGAACATATGACTATACACATTTGTTTTAAAGAGGTAAATATATATCAGGTATCACATTGAGCTGGCTTGTTGCTAATGAAAGACGAACACAGAGGCGTCCATGTTTTTCCCCCTTTTGGAGCCTGAATGCACTTCTGAACACCAGCTTCCAAGGCGAGTCGGATGCTGAGTAATCCACAGTCAGTGCTGTTGCAGGGGTAATGAGGTCAGGGCTATTTGAGCAGATATTTGTATGCATGCGTCATATGCCAGCTCAGATCCATCAAACATCATGACAATAATGAAACCGTACTACACAGGAGCCACTCAGGGAATCGTGCAAGTGTGAGACAGCAGGCAAACCATAGAGGAGTGAATGAGACAAAAAAGGAGAATATTATACTATTATACGAAGTGGAAAAGAATTTCAGGTGTGACCAGGATTTAGCTTTTTTCTTGCTGAACTAAAAGACAGCTAGTGAACATCAGTCAGCCAATTGCTCAGCATTGTGGAATATGTATGTGAGAAGGAGTGCGTTACATCAGCGTCGCGAATAACATCATTTTATTAACATCACAATAACAAAATCAAAGAAGTCCCGAATTTCATTCTGAATATATACTTTAATACTGACGATACCTGCTATGAAACAGTTCTATCCACAACAAATGAGTCGTTGCTATGCAACAGTAACAAATCCATACCCTGCCTTAACACAGTATTCTATAGAAGGGAATATGTTTATATAATACTAGTCTGAAACACAAAGTAAGCGAAGTTGAAAGGAAAACAGTATAAGGCTCAGCTTTTGTGGTATGGACAGAGCCATAGAACTGCAGAAGCATCAAGTTCAGCTCAGCCTTTTCAGCCGTTGCCAAATTAACCTGAATGTCACTTTATAACAGCCGGGCTATAAAGCACTTTGTAGCACATCTTGTTTGCCGAATTGTATTCTGTTCATTTCTAGCCAGTTCCAGCATGTTCAGCTGCTCTGCCGTAACTGCAGCCGGCCTGAGAGTTTTCACAGTGAAGGGAGATTCAGAACGTGATGTGCGTCTGCAGTCTCACTCTTCTGAAGAGTCTGGACAAACACGCTGCAGGTCAAATGTTCAAATCATCCATTTTATCAATTTCTTTTTGTATAAACACGAATACAAAACAACGAAGGTTTGTGTGCAGAAAGTTTGTTGCTACTTAGCAACGCGTCACAGAGTGAAAAAACTGTTCTGTTATCACAAATATCAGCAGTCAGAACACTTCTCATCCAAACAGACTGTACGGTCAGAACTACCTGCCATACAATACACAGCTGTTTACCATGCCGTTTCAGCTCCAGAATTCATGATGGATAACTAGTGACTATAAGGGATTGTTTGATGAGCTGTTGGTGAGTACAATTTTGACAAATCTGTGTCCATCCTCTGATCTGCTCTCACTAGGCCGGGTAACAAGTGTGTCCGTTGTTTTCTTTCTGTATATTTAAATTTCATATACACTAGACACTCGAGGCTTTTGCTTGTGTATTTTAGCCTTAGATCTTTTGTTATTTTCTGCTCTGTTCCAGTAGCAAGCTGGCGGCTAAAAGTGCATGTTTTGCATTTGTATATCTGAGGGGAAAATGATAACAGATAATTCTATTTACAAAGTTTGTTTGTTCATTGGTTTTTAACGCCATTTCAGCATCAGTGGCTATTCATGACGAGCACAAGGTTACATCGAGTTCAACTTTCAAAACACAGTCATGGGGCAATTTTGTATCTCCAGTTCACCTAACTTGCATGTCTGTGGACTGCAGGAGGAAACCGGAGAACCCGGCGTAAACCCACGCATTCTGCACACAGAAATCCCGACCGCTCCCACCTGGGGATCATACTTACAAAGTCACTAGTGAAGTGGTTGCCATTTGGGTGTCCTATTTAGTGTGTAGAATGAGGTTTAGTGTGCAGTCTTGAATGCTTACTGAATGCACTGCTGGGCCCTTTCTGCTTATGAATAATGTGAATTTTGGAGACAGGCACAGCAACAGCAGGGTGACACCAAATGAAATACATCATCATTATGCAAATATATAAAGAAAAATAGATGTGGGTGACACCAACAGTACACAGGTAGCAAAAATCACAGCACTTTTCCACTGGACCGCACAGTACCAAAGCTACGGCACCGTGTGACGATGTGGCTTCAGTTACCAAGTGAGCCATACTCCTTTGCACAAATTACTGCATTAATGTGGCATGGCATGGAGGCAATCAGCTTGTGGCACGGTTGAGATGTTATTAAAGCCCAGATTGCTTGATAGTGGCCTTCAGCTCGTCTGTATTGCTGGCTCGGGTGGGTCTCATCCTCCTCTTGACAATTCTCCATAGATTCTCACTGGGGTTCAGGTCCGGAGAGGTGGCTGGCCAATCAGGCACAGTAATATCATGGTCAGCAAACCATTTGGTAGGAGTTTTGGCTTTGTGGGGAGCTGCTAAATCCTGCAGTAAATGAAATAAATAAGGTTTCTCAGCAAATGGAAGCATTAAGTGCTCTAAAATCTCCTAGTTTATGGCTGCGTTGCCTTTGGACTTGATAAAACACCAGCAGATGACATGGCAACCCAGACCTTCACAGACTGCGGAAACTTCTCCCTGGACTTCAAAGATCTTGGATTCTGTGCCTCTCCACTCTTCCTCCAGACTCTAGGACATTGATTTCCAAATGAAATGCAAACATGAAATCATTCTACATCTGAAAAGAGGAGTTTGGACCACTGAGCACCAGTCCAGGTCTTTTTCTTCTTAGCACAGTTAAGAGGCTTCAGATGTTCTCTCTGCTGCTGGGGTGGACTGGTATTAGGAATATGGCAGTTGTAGCCCCTTTCCTGGAAACGTCCATCTTGATGCACTGACACCAGCCTCAGTCGACTCCTTGTGAAGGCCCCCAAGTTCCTGAATCGACTTTTCTTTAGCAATCGTCTCAAGGCCGCGATCGTCCCTGTCGCTCGTGCACCTTTTCCTACCACATTTCCCCTTTCCAGTCACCCTTCCATTAATATGCTTTGATCCAGCACACTGCAAACAGCCAGCCTCATCAGCAATGACCTCAAGTCAGCGGTCTTCCCCATGATTGTGGTTGCATGTGCAGAACTATACCGAGAGAAACACGGTATTTATACTGTCTGAATAGTAATTTCCTCTGAATGAAATATTCTCATAATTTGAGATATTGGATTTCTGGATTTTCATGAGCTATAAGCCATAATGATACATGATTAATATGATTATATTAACAAAAATAAAACAAATGAAATGCTTGAAATGTGTCACTTTACATGTAATGAATATAAAATATATGACAGTTTACTTTTTTGAATGACATGATGAACAAAAATGAACTTTTTCACTAGCAGACTAATGGAACAGGTTCCACGGGTGCAGCTAAAGCACTAAAGCTTGTGCAGGACAGTAACAGGGTACTCCAGGGCGAGGGTTAAGAACCTGTACATAAGGTGTGAATCTTGAGTGTTCTCACGATACAATTCAACCATGATAGAAAGGGTAGCAATTCGCTTTCAAAATGATTCTAGATGCATCACAATGTATCTTGTCCTTCATGTTCATTTTAATCAATACAGGAACATAAGTCATTTAACACTCGAACTGTTTTTACAACTTTTAGTTTAACAGCGGTTAAACTCTGTGGTGATGGACATCCAGGAGTCGCAGGTGATGACCACTCGGCTTGTGTTCCTCACTGACTCGATATCTCTGGCTTTTATGACGCTGTACAGAGCAGGTATAGCGGTGTCTGTGAAAAAGACTATAGGCGTTCCTCAATACAAAGAACACATGCTTGGTAGTACAGACTTGGTACAGACGCCCAAGTACAAACACCAGAGGAGGGAAGGACGCTGTACTGTCTTTCTGCAACTGGAAAAGCAGCGTACTTGACGTCACCTGTTGGCGTGACCGCACGTCCTCGAAAACGTTGGAACAAATTGTCACGTAGCCGTTTGCTTGATAAATTCACCACATACTTGAAGTCTAGATAATGACACGCTCATCTAAAAAAAATCTCATAACTTCATTTAAACAAGTTTTCTCCTCCACCATCACACTGAGCTTGGTGCAAAATGCATTCTGGGATATCTGAAGGTCCCATGTCCATAGAAGTCACCTCCCGATGCATCCTTGATAACACGGGCGGAGCAAGAACACATCCGGGCATTAGATCTGCATTTGGCTAGATGCAGACTTTTGAATGGAAATGTACTCGGGCTGCAACTGATGCCGTTTCTCAAGTACACAAAAACACAAGAACAGACACGAACGCACATTAAGAATCTGCTTATGAGACCGGATTCTGTAGATTTGCTCCAAGGTAGAGAAAGAAGCAAAAGCCTGCGTTTTCAACAACCGAACATGGACTGAGATCCTTTGCAATGAATTTGGCAGCAGGCCGGGTGATCGTCTTCGCCCTTTGGGAGTTCAGCGGCAAAGGTGATACCGCGGCTTGCTGTACGGTTGGCTGATTAGCATCTAAGAACAGCCGCATGTGGAAGTGAGTGATGCGACTCCTCATGTTTGTTGCATCCACAAAGTATTTCATCTTTCCTCAGCAGGTCTTGCACGCAGCGTCCGTTTTGTCAACCTGTCACTTTCTTTTTCTGCGTCGATGCAGAATCTTACACCGTCACATCACGATGCATCGTGAAAGAGATTTTTTGTTCCTGGCTGTAGTGACTATGCAACAAGTCATCATCCCACACACACAGTAGCATGCGATAAGAAACGGACACAAGGGTATGGGTTAGGAGAAGAGCTCTACAAGGGTGCGTTCAGACTCGTCAGGTCTGGTTCGATTAAAGCGAACCCCGATGCGCTTGCTCTGGTAGTGCGCTTTTAGAGTAAGTCTGAACGCTTCCTTTCAGACTCCGGTGCACCCGAGCAGGCGGGTCTCAGTCCGCTTCTAAACAAACTCCAGTGCAGTCTGTTTGAAGCATGCACGTTATACAAACCAAAGGCATCTAAACGAACCAAACACAGGATGTGATGTTAGGAGATGCAATACTAAAAACACAGCGAGAGAACAGAGTGCACTGAAAACCAAAAAGCTTTGACTCCTTTATCCATTTGACCGCCTCCTGCTGCGTTTTTAAAAATACCACCAGGTGTACACAACCCTGATAAGCACGTGGTGCATTACTCTGATGACTAGCTCGCAAAGCATACATCATACATGCATCATACATCACATCCTTCCTTCTTTTTTTTTTTTAATTATTCTGGTTCCGGTGTAAATTTGTGTGTGAACGCTATCCAAACAGAACCGAACTACAGGTCTGAACACACCCTAACAGAGTCGTCAGAGTTAAAACTCCAGACCTGCGCAGAGCGGCATCACGAGACATGACAGAACATTAAGATCGGACAGGCACGCTGAAAAATCTTCGCCTAGTGAAATGTCATAGCGAGCTTCCCGATCTGCAGTTCAGCGACTCAGAATGAGCTCCATGTTAAACACTATTCATGGTGGATGATTAATCTGAACTGCACACTCTGGGAGATAAAGGTACCACATTCAGAGTCGGCACCGTTCCTGGTATCTCTTTAGTACCTTTAACGCAGAGGTGTCCGGTCTTATCCACAATCGGCCTTGTGGGTGCCGGTGTTCTTTCCACCCGAGCACTACTGAAAGTCATAGACTGATTCGATCCACGGATTAAACACAGGTGTTATGAGGTGTGGCTCCTGCTTGACCAGAAGGAAAACCTGCACACACACCGGCCCTTTGTAGATAAGACTGGACACCCCTGATTGTATTCATGTGCATCTTTCTCCTGGAAGGCTGGACGTGGTGTAGTGATGTAGCTGAACAGCTTCCAGCACATGCACCTTCCCCTGAAACAGATGCCTACTAAAGGTACAAAAAGATCTGGCACGAGTGACAAGGAAAAGAACTTTATTTCTGAAGAGTGTAAGCAGAAAAATACCTTTATTTATTTTAAGAGATCTGCGTGGCATTTCGCCTGTCGGTCAGATGCCAGTAAGTTGTACAGGTTTACAGCGGGTCAATAATAACGCCGTCTAATAAGAGAAACCTGTAAGGAAACTCTGCAGTGCTAAAGTCCTGGTCTGTCCTGGCAGCTCGGCATGGACAAGTCTACTTATCGTCTTCAGTAATATACACACATATACACACCTTCCTGTCCTTTAATAATCCTGACAATCCGCACCGGCGCTGTGTAGCTTAACAGACTTCATCCTAGCTCGCTAACAAGCTAGCTAGTTAGCATGCTAGGTGTTTAGCTGCGGCAACAACTTAATCAGAGAGCTCCTTATCTTTGCCGGGACAGTTCAGGAGTTTCCCCCAAAAGGAGTCATTTGTAAGAGACACGTCGTGTCCATCAGTTATGTACATGCCTATCTGTCAAAGAGGATATAAAACCCATTTCCTGCACAGATGCGAATCCAAAATGGCGTTCAGTGGCTAGCGAGCTAGCTAGCAAAGTGCCTGCTGAATGTAAATGTAGATATTAGCTGCGGAGACGCACATTAAAGCAATGACACTGCACGAAGCGGATAAAACTCAGTCTTACGGTTAAGCAGCTTCAGGTCATGCCCAAGTTGCTCGGCGCTGGTTAAAGCTGGAAGGCTGTTCAACGTCGCTACGGTTTAGCAAGCCGGCCGTGCAAATAAACTTACTGACGTGGAAAAGCGTGAAGTGCAAACTAGCTTGATGTTTTCATTTGGCCCGGTGCGTTTTTCAGCCAATCGCGTGCACCGAGGCGCTCCGCCATTTAAAACAGGGCGTTTAAACAGTTATTCATGGTTTAGTAATATTCCAAAAATAATGTAGATGTATAAGTCAGACCAGTCAGAACATTAATGTTTAATAAATGAATGAATCGATAACGGCGAGTTGTTTAATTTGACACCGGAAGGCGGGATCCTGTGACACGCCACGGAACCATGAGTTCGGTTGATCGTCAGTGACGCGGCGGGTCGTAAGCAGGGATCCGCTCTGACGTCACGGCTGCGCTCGTGTCAGCGGCGCTGAGTGGGTTTGCTTGCTGGCGGCTGTGTGGACACACAAGCCGTAGAACGAAAAGATCATTTTTCCAGATACCATAAACCAGCGTTAGTCTCTGGTCTTTCGGGTTATGCACACTTACCAATTCACTCAGTATCCCTATAGCTAATTTTGTAAGAGCGCAGAAGAGTGCTGGAGCGCAGCCAGGGTGTGCAGCCAGGGCGACTCTTTAACGGCGCTGAAAACAGGCTACATAATGAACTACCTG
>JAOUQY010000042.1:13852154-13866889 GCA_028566355.1 Doras micropoeus | reverse complement strand
GGTCCAATTTAGCCATGAAACCTCCCACACTAAAATGACAGGTGTTTCAGTTTCATTGTCTAACCCCTGTATATTTAAAAGAAAAGGTGATGTGACCCGGTAGTAAACATGCCTCTGTCCCAACTTTTTTGAGTGTGTTGCAGACATCAACTTCTACATTTGTTTATATTTAACAAATAGAATTAAGTTCATCATTGAAATCACTGGAAATCTTTTCTTTTTCCTTTTGTCTGTTAAATAAAGGCTCAAGTGAGTTAACAATTTACAGATCTCAGCTTTTATTCTATTTTAAGAAAGTGTCCCAACTTTTCTGGAAATGGGGTTTCTATTGTATATACATGTTAATAAATAATATTATAAATGTATAATAAATAAAACTTCTTCGACATACACAAAGTGTAGTGTCAAGCACTAACACACAAAAACAAAAATGAAAACCTTTTTCTGTGATTCCAAACTTGACATTTATAAATGTAGCTGTTAGTAATAATTTATATCTCATATATAACTAGCTCAAAAAGACTACAAGAAGAGCATATTATGAAACATATCAGTTGAAGGCTTGCAATCATGGAATAATGAAAACCTTTTATCAAAAACTCATAATCATAAGTCATATCTTACATAACACACTCAAAAAGATATGGGTGCTTCATATGAAGAGCAAGGTGCCCTAATTCAGTAATTGCATGCATAGTTGATGGTCTCAGCCTAATTACATTTTTTTAATCAATGTTAAAATGAAATCGTGTCATGGGCCAGGCACTAAGACAAAATTAATATGAAAATTTAGATAAAAGTTATTGAAGCCTAATTAGTACTGGGGAAAATAACGTTGTGCAGGAAATGTAATTTCTTTTTATACTAAGTTCTAAATGAGGATTAAAGAAATGAAAATCTGCCAGGATGGTTCTCTACAATTATTAACAAGACAAATTGATCAAAGGCAGATTCACATTCAGTTCCATCTGTCTTCGATCAATCACACACGTGCAAACAGTTCATAATATACTGAGACACCGCTGTGTCTTTCCATCTATTTTTGATCAATTTGTCTTATTAATAATTCTAGAGATACACTTTGGCTGACTTTAATTCCTATAATCCTTATTTAGAACATAGCATAAAAAGAAATGATATTTCCTGCATAATTATTTAGTTTTTCTTTATTTTTAGCACAAAGTAACATAATAAAGACACTATACCTCACACTGAATAAATAATTCCAACATCATGTATGGACTGTACACCTAGTCTAGAATTTCTTATATGTAAATCTGTCTCGCTCCCATTACTTCTGGTCATCTGCAAGTCAGATCTTTCTCCTCTCAAGCCCTTCCTCAGATCTCCTGGGACCATCCTCTGATTGTAATGCGCTGGCAGGATTAAAATTCCAGAGGCAAAATCCTGAGACAGAACGGATGCGTTTGAGCCCACAGCCTGCTCCATCTTGCCTGCACACAAAAAACAAAATCATATGATACATGTATAATTTTACTTTGTATTATGATGGGCTAGGCTACTGAATAAATAACCACAGGCAGGTCTACAGTAGCGCTCATAATATATAATTATTACGCAAATGTATACCTGCATTTATCTCTTATAGTCTGCAGGTTTGTGGTTAAATTAAAGATAGTAAATATAGCTTGATCTATACATTAAATTTAGACAAATAGTTTAAATGTCAACACACATTCCATAAATAAGATTAGATAAACTAGGCAAAAGAGTGAAAAACAAATTCCTGTGTGCATTAGCACAAACCAACACCAGCCATATTAAATAATATAAATCCTACTGCTTTCTCTGTATTTAAAACTCTTAATGGTGTACATCATTCAACTCACTGGTTCATGACTGGTGATACTCAGCACTGTGTTTTATATAGAAAGGTGAGGTGAGGTGGATTTTTCCCAGTGTAAGAAGAGATGTCCGTGGGTACCTGTTTATTTATAAAGTCATTCTACATAAATTACTTCTTTGCAGTATATCACTTCTGTGTTACAGTGAAATGTCAGCAATGCCTTAATAATACTGCATGCAGGACCTAATGCTCAGTGCAGCTTGATGCAGTTTATCCTGACCCGAGGAAACGTCTGTTCTCAACAGTGGTTCTCAAAGTGGAGCCTGTGAGGCATAGTTACTGTGATGGAAATCACAGCTCACTATTATTAAAGTTATTCTATTTATTATTGAGTTCTTAGAGTTACTATCCTGTTTGTCTGGTCCTTTGAATTTAATTTAAAAAAAAAGGAAGGCCTACAAATAACGTCATCTTTGGCCTAATGTGTTCTTTGGGTGGAACATTCAGGAACAAAAAGCTCTTTTGCTTCATATTACTGCATACATTTAAATAACTTTCATGAAATAAATCTGTTTATGGTCTATTGAATATTTTTTTCCAGTTAAAGAGGCACGTGGGTACAACATTTTAATAAATAATTACAAACCTAGTGTGACTACTAGAACTAGTACAAGCTGTAGTTCACTGTAAATGAAAGTGCTCTCCCTATAGATTTAAATAAAATATCTGTGCAGGTATTTCCACACTCGGCTTATGCTATTTTCAAACAGGATTAGCCTGGACTTTAAAAGTCCTCACTGACCTGGATCAGCATTACATGACATTGTAGTTAAAAATACAACCAAACAGAAGTTTAATAGTATTCATTTCCACGTTAATGATTAACTCCATGTTATGAAAGACAGCCTTATAAGAAACTGTAACCACTGAACTGAATGCACTGATCTAAAACTCTTTGCTGCCATCTGCTGGTTGTACAGTGTACTGCAGTTAACAATCTGAGGTGCTGGCAGTGATCATTTGCTGTAATTTCTTATCCTTTACACATATCGGTCATAATATTAAAACCATAATCTTAACCGCTTATTCCTGTTCAGGGTCACGGGAGAGCCGGTGCCTAGCCGGCAGCTTAGGGCGCAAGGCAGGAACAACCCTAGACAGGGCGCCAATCCATCATAGGGCACACACACTCATGCACACACTCAAAGACTAGGGGCACTTTAGAGACACCAGTTAACCTAACATCCATGTCTTTGGACTGTGTGAGGAAACTGGAGTACCCGGAGTAAACCCACACAGACATGGAGAGGACATGCAGATTCCACACAGAAAGGACCCAGACCACTCCACCCGGGGATTGAACCCGGGGCCATCTTTGTTTCATTGTCTTACTGGAAGATCCAATAATGACCCATTTTTAGTTTCTTGGCAGAGGTAGACAGATTTTCATTTAAAGCATCCTGGTGTTTCATGATGACATGTACCATAATGACATTCCCAGGGCCTTTGGAGGAAAAACAGCCCACGACATTACAGACACTCCACCACACTTAACAGTGGGCATCAGGCTCGTTTCAGTGTAGTCCTCTTTTTTTTTTTTAAATACATTAAACCCACCTTGAGTAGTTGTTGTCAAAAGCTCAATTTTCATTGCATCTGACCATAGAACACAGTTCCAGTCAAAGCCCCAGTAGTGGTTAAACTCTAAGTGGTCAAACCCTAGGTGCTTATATTTGTGATTACAAGACAGGAAAAGCTTTTTCCTGGCAAGCCTTTCAAATAATCTTTTGCTATGGAGGTGGTGTCTGATCATAGTTTTGGAGGCTTAGTGACCCCAAGATGCTACTTGTTTCTGTAAGTCAGAAGATTAAAGATTAAAGACTAAAGATTCTGTAAGCCTCTAAGATTAAGCTAATGCACAAAAAGGTGAATTTCTTCTAACCTTTTTTTACTCATCTTCACTATGGGTGCCAATAATTGACTATATATACATATTATCATATACATATATGCAGTCATTGGCCAACCTTGTTATTGTCAGCATGTTAAGGAATACTGTCTATTTTAAGATCCAGCTAAAGTCCTAGAGGACTGGCTTGTGGCCAGACATGGACTTTTTTTTATGTCAGTTTAGTTTTGAACAGCTCGAGGACAATCAAACAAGCCTGCTGTAAATCATTAGCCAAGCAGGTGATTACTGCTTATTTAATGTGGGAGGATTACATATGGTCCCAACAGCATTAGTTCCAAGACATTGTTAAAAGTCATTATATTCACACCACAAACTATAAAGAATCTCTGGTAATTTTTATACCTTAAATATTACCTCAGTTGGAAAGTTAAACTTAAACTGTTTTAAAATTACCCTTAGCTGACAGACTATAACAAGCTATTGCTCATCTATACCTTTACATTTGTAACCAAATATGATCATGGGAAAGCTCATATTGTTGACAGTTTATCAAAGAATTATGAGCTTATGAAAGGAAGTGTATAATTCCATAGCATCCACATCAGTTTCATAACCTGAGGTATGCCTGCTTACCCTTCCACTGATGAATACTTTGGCTACATTTTCCATGTTTTCATTGTGGCACTCAGTCTTTTTAAAAGTTTGTCAGCTGTTTTCTTTACTCTTCACTGTTTGGATGATGGTGTGACAGTGCAAGAGCATTGCAGACAATTTGATTACAAACTGAACTGATCAGGTTTTATGAACTAGGCTTACTACTGTACTTGTTCCCAACATTATATTTGCCGTCAGACAGATTAGGCAAGATTTAAAACAAAATGAAAACATTTTGTTGTTTTGCTAATATATAGCTTTCAGTTAGTCAGTATCTCTAAACAGGACTATAATCACATTTAGTGTCCATTTCGGTAAAGTGACCCTACAACTTCAGCTAGTATGATATGTACAATGTATTCTCTTGACAATAATCCAGAACACAGTGTACATAATAAAGATCCGGTACAACAGAAGAGCAGAGCAGGTGTTCATTTGTACAGAGACTTGTGCCAGTTCTTCACCTGGACTTTTCCCACTTTTCCCACACCTGATAACGGATACGCATATATAAGGAGCTGGGGGACATATCTCAAGTTGCTGTCACCGTTAAAGTATGTATTTGGATAGTTTAGATGTTGAACAGATAGGCTATGATTTGTATTTTGCTAAAGAACATTTTGCCTTGTGATTTCAGATGTGGGTTTTATGGATTGGAGGAATTTTAACCTGCCTTGTAGGGGCGGTGTATGGTAAGAACTAAACCATTTTAACTGACTGTCAGAAAAGAGTAGCATTTCTTTTTACAAAAGAGACAGTAACTTAATGAACCATTAAGTATTAATCTGCATACTGAAGTTTTCATTTTTACGAATGAATCGTCAGGTGCGGAGGTATGCTATGACAATATCGGCTGCTTCTCCGATGAGAAGCCATGGAGTGGCACAACTGAAAGACCCATCGCACGTCTACCATGGAGCCCTGAAAAGATCAATGCCCGCTTTCTTCTCTTCACACAGCAGAACCCTGATACCTACCAGGTAAATCCAGACTTCTATGGAAATAACATTTCATTCTGTCCTTCTGTGTTCAGTATAATCTAAGTTATAGGGTTAAAAGCTACAAAATCAGGTTGTTGTCTAAAGCAGAGTCTGTTCTGAGCAGAACTGGTTGAGTTAAAGCAGGGTCTATACTATACAGGGTCTATAGGTCTACACTTCTATATACAGGAGCATGGGCAACAACCTAACATGGGGCAAATTGTAACATGGACTTTTTAGTTATTACATAATGTTAAGCAGTGTGTACTTCTGGCCATATTACCACATTTGCTAGTAATAACCTGCAGCCACGTTTTTTTAACAAATCTTTCCTCGTTTATTTATTTTTGTTATAGAGCTGTGTGTGTGTAAATGACAGAATCCAACCTTATATTACTTTATTAATTTCTTGCCTACAATGTACAAATGATTTGGAACATGTGACCAACTCACAGCAAGTGTTATTTAGGCAAACTATATAACAAGCTCCATACGGTGGGGCTAGTTGTTACGTGGCGTTACAACTAAGCCACCTTTTATAAACAATAATCTCTCATACAAAATAAAAATAACACATTCCCAGGGTGGTCTAGAATACACTGTAAAAAAATCCTTGTCTTGCTATATCATGAGAATGTAAAAATTTACATGAAAAATGAAAATAGTTGGCCCAAAAACAAAAAATGTGTTGTGCCACGAGATGTAGCATTTTCACCATTCAACTATAAATGGTGTATTCTGTAAATGAGCATAAATGTTTTTGGTCAACATTTCAAGTGCAATGAAAAAACCTGAGCAAAATGTGGCGTGGTGAACCTACTGCACATGAGCATTCTCCAGTGGCGTGGTGAACCAACACCTTCGTGCCAGAGAAGACTTAGTAGCAGCATTTTGCCATTTTATAATAAGGAGGAGATTTCAAATGAACGGTGAGTATCTTAACATATTTACATCTCAGTCACAGGCAAGTTAAGGTGGTGGGTTTTACTAATCTGAGCAACTCTGTGGTGAACGAGTCTCTGATTCATACTATTCATTAGGGTATGAGCTCCTACACAACAAGCTGAACTTCATTGTTCATCGTCAAACAAATGTTTGTAAACATTTGTAATATTTTATTTGAATTTCATAAAGTCTTGTTGTGCAAGCCGGCAGAGCTTAGTGTGGAAATGCGGCTGTAAGTTATGTTCTGTGGTGAATAAATGTTAATTGTATATGGTTTTGTTTGAGCACACTTGGGTTAATGGCAGACAATCACTTGGAAATCTAACCAAACATTTTACTTCAGATGTTACATGTGCTGACTGACGTTATACAAGTACTACAATATTTCTAAGCTTTATACAGTATTAATAAGCTTTAAGTGAATTCGTACTGACTGTTTAAGTGATTAATATGTCTATTGTTTGTATCGTTATACTCAAGGTGGACACCAGTGGCGTTACTGTAAATTCTCCACACAGCAGCGGAACATCTGGCTCCAGCACTATGGACTTCAGCAGCTATATCATCAGTCATACTTTATTTATTTAGTTAAGCTGTAAGGGACCTTTGCAAAGGTATCTATCTTGAAGTTCTTCATTTCAAGGAACACTGAATTGGACTCAAGAAGTTGAAGACAAAAAAGTATGGAATTTAGTTACAGTCCTTTTAGGACTTGTTATAATACTGCAACAAAGAGACCTTTTCAGTGTTTCAAATAGTTTGTATAATTTTTAAAGAAGCTGTCGGATGCCTGTCTGGTGACGTCTTTGATCCGCGTTGAATGTTAAGTGTGTTGTTTAAAACTGTGTTTTGACATGTGCAAATAAAATTAATTTGTTAAGAATGTACGTTTGCTATGCAGTGGTCTTGTTCAATGTATTTTGCATTTACTCGATACAGTGTCAAAGCCGTAGCTCGGTCAACTTTGATAGAGATTAATAATTACCTGAACTAAACAAATATATTTGGCACAACACAAAATACATTGCTTGGACCAAATGATGCATTTGATGAATATAAAATATTTCATTGCCACAACAACAATTTTTAGCTGCTAAATTGTAGGGTTTTCAGCAGAACCTAAAATGTGCATTTCACAGAATTTAAATTAGACCCACTAAATAAACTATGTGCAACAGTTCACTAGAGATTTTTAAGTTGGTGAGACCTGAATTTTACACTGTATGAACTCGTCAATACATCGTCACATCACTGATAAATATCCTTTATGTTTGAATACTAAAGAGATGTAATTTAAATGAATGTTCTCCTGATACTTATGATATGATACCAACAGGGTATGAAAAACACAATTTCATAATGTGAGGTAGTCTCCCTATATAGATATTTAAAGAGCAGCAAAAGTATACCTCTTTTGAGAGAATATAAACTTTTTATTTTCAGGAAATCAGTACAGATGCAGGTGTTATTGCAAAGTCTACATATCAACCGACCAGAAAGACCCGATTTATAACCCATGGATTTATCGACCAAGGAGAGGAGAACTGGCTTCTTGACATGTGTAAGGTAATAACAAAGCAGTGTTGAGTTTATTAAAAGTTTGAAATGTATATATTTGATTTCAGTACACGCTTAAAGGTACTTTTAGCAATGCCTTGTTTCTTTTATTTCAAATCTATGCTTTCATCATGTTTAAGTGTAATATCTGACTCTTAGCTTATGCTGAGCACCGAGGATATAAACTGTATTTCTGTGGACTGGAAATCTGGATCACGGACTCTTTACACGCAGGCAGCGAACAACATTCGAGTGGTCGGAGCTCAGATAGCTTATATGATTTCTATCTTTCAGGTAAGTTGGATAGAAATAACCTACTCACACATTATGCATGTCTGTGATGCCAAGAGTTTTTTCAATACAATAAACAAACATGATACATTATACAGTCTAACAACTTTATAATGCCTCAAACTCTACAAGTACTGTGTGTAACTGATCTAACTGAATACCTGAACTCACTTCCATTTAACACAGCCAGGTCAAAGGTCATCACATGTTAGGGGCATGACCAACAAAAACATAACTTTTACACACATAAATTTCATTGTTTGGTGAGAGATGAATGATTGAAGGGATCATCTAACACATATTTTTACTGTACTCTAATTCTTTTGAGTGGTACATCACATCACATTATTATTATTATTAGTAGTAGTAGTAGTAGAAGTAGCAGTAGTAGTAGCAATATATTTTAATAAAATGTTTGGCATATTTGTGAACTTTTAACTTTCTTTTTCTTGAGTATTGTGTTCTGCATTATTTTATTTATACACTTATGGTCCTGTTCTTTGTTTTATATGGAGCTTCAGCACTTTGGCCAACCTCTGTTTTTTATATATCTATAAATATTCTGACTTGACTTCAGGAAAGTTTCCAGCAGAAACCTGAAAATGTGCATGTTATCGGGCATAGCCTGGGTGCACATATAGCTGCAGAGGCTGGTCGAAGGACACCAAGGCTGGGAAGAATTACAGGTATTACATGGCCAGTGGGCAGCACTGATACATAAATATTAAGTTGAAATTGTAAGAATCTATCTAATGGGGAACGGTTTGTATTTTAAGGTTTGGACCCAGCTGAACCATATTTCCAGGGCTGTCCTATTCTGGTAAGACTGGACCCCAGCGATGCCCTGTTTGTTGATGTCATTCATACTGATGCCCTTCCCATGATCCCTTACCTTGGTGAGATTCTCAATCTCAGATCATTTACTTACTTCTTGTACAAGTCTGGAGTTTAATGCCTTAGCTTACATTAAGGAAAAGTAACAAAAACTCTAAGTGTTTAATATTTGTAGGTTCATGTTTGGTCTGAATAATGTCAGTAATCTATTGTGAACGGCTATACACCAGCTTCTGATAAACATATTTTGTTGCTCCTTTGACTAGAGTCATCTCAGCCCTGATTATAATTCATTTTGTTTACTATCTATCTATCTATCTATCTATCTATCTATCTATCTATCTATCCATCTATCTATCTATCTATCTATCTATCTATCTATCTATCCATCCATCCATCCATCCATCCATCCATCCATTCATCCATCCATCTATACATCTATACATCTATTTTTATGGCAGCTTTGAGTGTTCAAGCATCAGGCGTCTTTGTTAAAACTGTGCAGTGATTATTGTTATATACAGTTGCAGTTGGAAGTGTCCATACACATCATGGACATGAATGCCATGCTAAAATTGGGCTTTCAGCAGTGATGTCTTTGCATAGAGTTGTTTTTCTGGGGCAGAATAAGTGTGCAACGTATATATATATCATTAATTTAAAATGTTTAATTACTCTACCCTAGATCACATTTGATTCTTCAGGTCCCTTATTTCTTCTATTTGAGCAAATTATACTCTGGTACATTTTCCTGTGTAGATGGTTAAAACCTGGACACAGTTGTGTGTTCCAACCAGACAATGATCTCAAAGACACACCAAAGCTGGTTGTGGAATGGGTAAAGCAGGCTTTATTCACACAACAAAACACCTTGTGTATAAATGATTGGCTTGTCAATGCTTGGCAAGGTCCTGACCTCAACACTATCGAAAATATGTGGACTATGCTTAAAAGTCAGGTCTGTTCAAGGAAACCCACAAATTTAACTAAACTCTGCTGAGAAGAGTGGGCAAAAATCCAGCCAGAATTCTGCAAGAAGCTTGTTGATGGCTATCAAAAGCAATTGGTCAAGGTGCAACTTGCTAAGGGACATTTGACCAAATGTTTGGGGTTCTGTATGTATAATTTTGACCCCTGACCCTGTGGTGATTTTTCATTACTGATATTACTGAAGTATATACAGTATATTCATATAATATATGCTGCAGTATATACATATAATGCAGTCTGCACTCATATGGCTAAATATTCCATTGTCTTTTAGGATTTGGAATGTCTGAAGCTGTTGGACACCTTGACTTTTACCCAAATGGAGGAGAAAGCATGCCAGGTTGTGACAAGAATATAATCTCACAAATTGTGGACATTGATGGCATTTGGGAAGGTGAGTTAACATATTAATAATGCTCCAGTTTTCTAATATGCATAATCAACCCGATCTCCTAAAAACAATTAATGATTTATGTAATTAATATTAGTGAGTTTCTTTTTGGTAAGGTACCCGTGACTTTGTTGCCTGCAATCATCTGAGATCCTACAAGTACTACAGTGATAGCATCCAGAACCCCCAAGGCTTTTTAGGATACTCCTGTTCTAACCCGGACATGTTTGAGTCTGTAAGTATGCAGTCTGAGCAAGGTCAAAAGCAAGAATTGCTCTATTGTTAAGTAGCATTAGACATGTGGATAATTACTGATTTAAATAAGACATGTGGTCCAGTGGTTCATGTTCGTACTTGTGACTGAAAGGCTGTGCATGTAAATCCCAGGGCTGCCATTGTTGGGATTTTGAGCAAGGAGCTTAAGCCGCTTAGCCATTGTATATCTTTCTATATTATGTTATTCTGCCTCAGTTTTATGTCACTTACAAGTGCTAACATTTCATAAGAATGTCTGAACATGACAGGCTTTAGAGTTTGTTGAAATGTTAGTGAAAAGGTGCAGAACCTGTCACCACACATGCCACTGATATAGCTGTGAATAGTTTCTAGCTATTTTGAAGGTGATTTGGGCAGAGCCTCCATTGATGGACTCTGTTTCTGCAGCTGTCCCTGCTAATAACACTTTATCCAAGGTCTGGATAAGCAAAACAGTCCAGCAGACACAGGACAGGATCTCATGTGACTGTATCTCCTGAGGGAATGCTGGTTGTTCTCTTTCTGTAGCTATAAAGTTGCTTGTTCCCACACTTATGGAATGGCAATCTAAGATATGTGAAAAATGGGGGATGATTACAAAAACAAAACAAAACACTAAGCAATGTTTTTACCATTTCTTCAGAGAGAAAGGTTTCCTGCTGAGGAATGAAACCAGAAATCAGTTCTTAGTCATATATTCTTTGTGTTTCACCTGGCAGACATTTTGAAAAATATTTTCATGGCCTCTAGGCTTTTTCAAAAAGCACTTCCTTCTTAAGATAAATGGTCTGTGCTAAATTTCTCTTTTAGGGGCAATGTTTCCCATGTACTTCTGCCAGTCCCTGTCCTTTCATGGGTCACCATGCTGACCAATTTAAAGTGCCCAGTGGAGTGGAGAAGATGAAGTTCCAACTGAACACAGGCTATGCTCTGCCCTTCGCACGTACGTATTTGCACAAGCTCCCAACACCGCACTACAGCTGCATACATGTGAAATTTGTTGTTAAATGTTAAATGTGTGACTCACTAACCATTTTTTTTTCAGACAACCAGCATTTTTGCATTAGGTTTATGTTCTCGGTTTATTCTGAAAAAGAAACCTAGCTAGTCTCTGTGCTAATAACCCAGCTAATAAATTAGGCACTTAATTGTTGTAATGCAATTCAAAAACATGACCTTCTGGAACAGATATGGCCTGCTAGCCAGTTTGCACAAAAGAAAATGAATCCAATTCACTATTTCCTACCTTGCATGTCACTCAGTATATTTTGTAGATGCCTTTATTCTTACTGTTAGATGGCAGAAAAGGTGAACTAGTGTCAACAATTCTATCATTTAAAATGCACCAAACTAATATTATCATTTACGATACTATAAATGCACTCTATAATGGGTGTAACAAGTAACTCTGTAGGAATTGTAGAAAAATACTTTAATTAATTCAATTTTATTTCTAAAGTGCTTTTAACAATGGACATTGTCCCAAAGCAGCTTTACAAAGACATAAACCCAGACATAACTTTTTAATTTAATAAAAGCAAGAAACCTTGAGAGGAACCAGACTCAAAAGGGAAACCCATCCTCATTTGGGTGGCACTGGATATAATAGTAAATAATCCCTTCTATAACTATAAAAAATACTATATAAAATGAATATCATAAAAAAAAATACCATATAAATGAAAAAATTTCATTTGTATTCAGTTTTAACATGAAGTCTGCTTTGTTGATGTTTTCAACTGTTTATTGACAGAGATTTGTTTGATGGAGTATAAAACTCTTCATGGCAATTATAGTCCTAGCCAGCGTAAGAACGCCGCTTATTTCAGTTACAGCCCAAAGCCAAATTCATGCTTTCATGCACAATGTATCTTTAAGATGTCCATCATGGTGATCTTTAGGCTGTCCATGTGGGGCCATCCTCAGAAGCAGCGAGTGATGTTCTGGTTATGAGATCTCCAAACAGAAGCAGAGAAGGATTAATGATCACTTGCAACTTATGGTGTCTCAGGCCTGGACAGAGGGGTTGGAGGGGTCAGGGGTGTAGAGAAAGGAGAGAAAGAGAGAGGTGGGGGTGAAAAGAATACAAATTACTGGTATGCCCTTTCACAAAACCATTAGAGAAAATGTACATTTTGAGTGCAAGCAGGGACTCCAGCAAGACTAGCTATGACAGCATAAATAAAAGGGAGAGCCAGGAGGTAGCGCAGACATGAGGGAGCCCTGGGACATAAAGCACCAGCTACTCCAACGCCAACAACTCTGAGTGAACGCATAAGAACAGGGGCGTGACAGCATCAAAACATCCCAGTTTACCAGAACACTCTACGCCTACAAGAACTCCAGATCTGCACCTTTACTTAAGATGAAAAGCTAGTGATAAAAGACTTGACAGATGTTCATTAATGTTAAAACTCCTTTTCCTTTTAGGTTATCGCTATAGGGTGACAGCCACGATTGATGGCTCTCGAACCAACCTGGGACACTTCAGCGTGGCTTTATATGGTGCTAGTGGAAATACTCGCCAGTACGAGATTCACAAGTATGCATCGTACACCCTGTAACATGTTCTACTATGTTTTATAAGTAAAAGCAATGAAAACATTTACACAACTAACACCACCATATAAACCACAACAGTGAATCTTTGAGATTATTTTGAGAAATAACAGATAAGGACAGCTCTGACTTATTGGTTCCAGAGGCACGCTGTCACCTGGTAAAACCTACAAGCTCCTCATCGATGTTGAAAAGGAAATTGATGAAGTGACACATGTAAAGTTTATATGGGACAACAGTGTCCTGAACCCTTTGCTGCCCAAGTTTGGTGCCACTCAAATAATAGTGGATAGAGGACGGGACGGGAAAAAGTGAGTCATTTTCTATCTTCCTATCTGGTTAGCCAACACAGGACAGGGGTTAACATTAAAGCACTAGCAAGAACAATAGTAATTGATGATACCTGATAGGCATGATGTATGGTTAAAAATAAGCCCAACCACTATAAAAGCCCAGTGCAATTATAGTAACAAATCCAGCAGATTACAGAACTGGGTAATTGAGTTCTGAGGGCAATCAAAGGTGGCATAGAAATCTCATATCTGTGTTTCTCTGTGACAGGTTCACATTCTGTGGAAGTGATGTGGTGCGAGAGAATGTTCTTCAGACCCTGTATTCCTGCTAATGTAAATTCAGATAACCACTCACATTATTATTCAGAATCAATTTCAATAAAGCATCTCTCTCAATAAAGCATATATCTTAATATGGCCTAATATTTCTTTTTTAAGTTCATTTTAATAAAGTAGGACTTTATACAGTGGTGTAGCAGGTAGCATTGTTTATTCACAATTCCAGGGTCTCCAGTTCAATTTTGACCTGTACCAGGCCCCCCAGCCTCCCCACACCCCCAAAGGTCCAGGCAGGTCACTCCAAACTGCATTTAAATGTATTTAGGTGTGTGAATGTATGTGCAGTATGCCTTGCAATGGGCTGGTGTCTTCTCATTCCATGATTTTCCTAGTCTTTTTCCTGTAAAATACACATCTCACTCTGTACCAGTGACAAAGTTTTGGTAATCACAATGTCCCCATGTCCTCCCTACTATTCAACAATTCTTACCTAAGAGCAGAAGCTTCCTAAGGATGCTTTCATAAAGTTGCCCTCAAACAACCTTGACATGCCTGTCTGATGAAAAAAGCTCATAAAGTGCCTTTGTATTCACACTAAGCATGGTTACCTTGTACTGTGCCTGAGCACGATTGTACCCCCTCCCCACTGTACCCCCTGCGGCATGTGCTTACATTGAGTTTAACATTCCGGACCCGAGCACGCTTACATCATCACAATATAAATTTTTGTGTTGGAGAAAGGCTTGCTTGTACAGCCAATTCCAACACAAAAGGCTACTCAGGTTTGTTTACGGTGGAGTGGCTGGCCACTTTATGTACCAGGGCTCCCTCATGTCTGCATTACCTTCTGGCTCACCTTTTTAGTTATGCTGCCATAGCTATTCTTGCAACAATTTAGCTTCACTTTGCAGTGTGTGTATATATATATATATATATATATATATATATATATATATATACAGGGGTTAGACAAAGAAAAAAAAACAAC
>JAOUQY010000042.1:13816315-13836379 GCA_028566355.1 Doras micropoeus | reverse complement strand
CTAGCATCCTGTGAGCACTGATGAAGGATTAGAGGATGACTAACACAAACTGTGCAACAATAGATGAACTACTGTCTCTGACTTTACATCTACAGGGTGGAGCAATATGGTGGCTGTGTCTCATAGAGTGTACAGTAAGTGAACACAGTGTTTAAAAACTCCAGCAGTACTGCTGTGTCTGATCCACTCACAACAGTACAACACACACTAACACACCACCACCACATGAGTGTCACTGCAGTGCCGAGAATGATCCACCACCCAAAGAGTACCCAACCTGTGCATCTATATGTAAGTGGAACTGAAAAAATGGACAATGAGTGTAGAAAAAAGGAGGTGGTCATAATGTTATGCCTGGTTGGTGTAAGTTTCAGTTCTTGAACATATCCCAGAATATATAGACCTTAAGCTTGAGTTAATTTGTGCAAGTTTGGCTACATTCAGAATTCAGATGTGTACCAACTTTGTCAAGAAGCTCTTGACGCTGTGCTTGCACGCTGCTCAGCTTGCCCTGTACAGCACTGGCTGCCGTTTCTTCCTGCATCCTATGAACAAGCTGCATGTGTTCCTTCTCCTTAACAAATTCGTGCATCCTCCTTTCAAGCTCCAATACCTGTAAAAGTAGAATTTCATGAAAAGCACAGTAATAATACAACACCAAACAAGCTTTATTTTTCAAGTTCCCACCTTGTCTTGAGATTCCTTCAACAGCATGTGTTGGGTGGACATCTCCTTTATGTGAGCCTCCTTTTCCTTGCACATGGAAGAAATCTGAGAATGAAGCTGTGCCGACTGGCCTTCAAGAGTCTTAATACACTCCTGAAGTTTTTCAAGCTGGTAAGGGAATAATGGTTCGTTTTAGTACTAAATCATGGCGAACAATTTTTAAAGAAAAGTATTTCTAGACACAGCTTCCCACCTTTTTGTTGCTTTCTTCCATTTCTTTCAACAAGTTCTCCTTGTCCTGCTGAAGCGATTGGTTTTTCAGGGTTATGCTCGTCAGGACAGACTCCACCTCTGTTAAGTGTTGAAGCTATCAAGCAAATAAATGTCAATTATTATAATGCATTTGCAGCTATTTGTTTGTACTTGTTTATCTGCATAAATCAGTGGCTTCAACAGTTTTTGATTTAAATGTAGTAACACAAAAAAACAGGAAAATAAAATACAGAATATAAACCCATTATGATTAGTCCAGTTAAATAAAATACCTTGTTTTTGGCTTCGTTTAGCTCTCTCTCTAGGAGGTTCTTTTCATTCTGCTTGTTAACTTGTAGCTGTAGCTTCTCTTTCTCTAGACTTCTATGAGTATCTTGGAGCTGCTTGATGAAGATTTTCATCTCCTCTTGTTCTTGACACACCTGGGAAAGCCTTTCAGTCAGCATCTGCACTTTGCCTTGGTCAGACTGGAGGCGAGAATTTAACTCAGCGTTCTCGTTGCTAAGCTGCAAGTTTCGTGCACTTAATTCCAACACCTCTTCTCGAACCTTACAGTTCTGTGTATAACAGTGAGCACAGCTGAATGATGACCAGCGATTTCATACGAATAATTTGTTTTTATGTAGGTAACATAATTAAGGAAATTGTCTTGCCTCTTTGTGTAACGTCTCCTCTTCTTCCTGAATTTTTATGTACTCTCTTTCCATCTCCTCGAGTTTCTTTCTGGAAGGACAGTGCAATATTAAAAACATAACAAGGTCCGTATCTTCATGCACTTGCACCAGTCTAACCCTCTGCTACAAAACTTCATCCAAAAGGCAATATCCATTCAAATGAAAGTGTAAACATCCAAAAAGACATACACAAGAGCTGAGAGTGGAATGCACACTGAAAAAGGAAATTTGGATATTTATGCTGCAAATTTATCTCGACACCTGTGCTAAACAGTATGGAGAAGCAGGTAATTTAATCTTCTATTCTGTACCCATGTTCCACTTCTCCTCAAAAGGGTCTATTATGTTTCCATGGTGTATTTATTACATGTTAAACTGCAGCAGATTAGGTAGAAAAACATCCATAACAGAGGTTAAAATCAAGTAATAGGCAAGGAATATCCCAAGTCGTTGCCCAAAAGTTTCACTTTTAGATTAGATCCATCATCTACTAAATATAAACAGGCAAGATCATACCTCTTTCTGCTGACCTCCTCCTCCAGCCTCATTACATCCTGATGTAAAACAGCCAATCTGTCTTTCAGTGCACTGTTTTCAGAATTAACCTCATCAAGTTTGGCCCTAGAAGTAGGAAGCAATTGTTTCACAGACATTTAATATTAGAACCCGTTTTGGTTTTAAACTATGGCCATGACTAGACCATGTAAATAAAAGTCACTAATCAGAAGAATATGAAAAATACACACAAACAAAATTGAGAAAGAATAACATAAATGATTAGTTGGGAGAGGATGCAACACTGTGGATTTTGCCACTAAAATGGGTTATTTGTCATTCGCACAAAATGAAAACATGCAGCAATTCAACAATAATGCAGCAGTTAGTACAATGCAAGTGAAATGAGGACTCTTGTTATAGATTCATGAAAGATTAATGCAAATGTGAAGGGTTAAATGGGATTTCATTCCATGACACAATCCAGGGTGAGAAGTGCTCTTGCAACTACATCACTGGATCCCTCACATCCATGTTGTAGAAGCAAAACAACAATCAACACAACGTGGATTAATCTGTTTTCTGTCTCACGGTCATCTACACGGCCGGATGTGACAAACCTGTGTGGACTTGATGGGTCCATCACTGTTTCCAGAGCAATGACCAGATTCTCCATCTCTAGTAACTGCCCCTTCATCTGGCCCTTCTCCAACTCAAATGCTTCCTCCAGCTGCCGGACTTCTGCCTGGGAGTCCATCAAAGCCTGCTGCAGCTGATTGGTGTTATTGTCTGCCTCTTCTCTCAGGCAGCACAGCTCCTTTTCCTTGTCTTCCAAATGTTGGGTCAAAAGTTGTACCTCATCAGAGAGATGGTCAACATCTTGAAACATTTCCATCTTCTGGTGTACCTCATTCCAGAGCAAGTCCATCTCTTTGGATTTGGTATCCAGCTGAGTCCTGAGTTCTAGTAATTGTTGGTCCTTGTGCTGTAATTCTACTCTGAGGTTCTTGAGATCGTCTGTAATCTTGGTTGATTCCGTTTCCATTTCCACAATCTGTGATGAGAGTTGGCCTGAGAGATTCCTATACCTGGAGTTCTCTTGCAGAAGGTGGCTCTTCTCTTCTTGTTCCAAGTTTAGTAGAGTTTTGAGCCGAGTGGCTGTGCCTTGCTCCTGACTTAAAGCATTCTGTAAGTTTTGTACAATATCATTCAACTGATCCCAGTCCTCAGAGATATTCTGAAACTTTGCCTGTAGGTCCTTCACAACATTTTCTTGACTCCTCAGTTCTTCAAGAAGTCCGTCTCTGTCCATCTCCACAGATTTGAGTTCAGAAGCCTGTCGTGTCAAATCTTCATCTCTGCTTTTCAGTGCCTCGTGAGTTTTCCCCAAGTTTTCTCTAAGCTCATCAAGTTCCTTCTTTTGCTCCTCAAGTTGTGTTTGTTGCTGGACAAGTGCAGATGATAGATCATTGCAGTTTCCCTGCATTCTTTCCTTTTCTTTTTGCACCATCTCCATTTCAGTTTTCATGTGCTCCCATTCCTCTCTAAACTGACAATGTTGATCCAACAGCTCTTCTTCTCTCCTTTTGTACTCCACAAGACTCTGTTCAAGCCGAGACACCTTGCCAAGAAGCACTTCTTCTTTGTTTTTCTCCACCTTTTGTTGTGAAAGCTTCCTTTCATGCACAAAATTAAGTTTGCGCTCTAGCTGAGACACCTTACCAAGAAGCTTTTGCTCCCTCTCCTTCTTATTGTCTATCTCCCTCTCTTTGGCATGCATTTCTGAGGTCAGACTCTGGATGAGGGCATCCTGGGCTTTCATTGACATTGTGTTGTCCTCCAGTTGAACACACATCTCCTCCAGCTTCTCTTCCAGCTGCCTCTGCAGCATGAGTGATTCCGCCTCTGTTCTACACTGTAGCTCAGTCTGATCTTGCAATTTGTGAATACACTCCTTCAGTCGCTGAACCTCTTCCTGGTGCTTTTCCTCCAGTTTCTTCCTTTCCTGAGCAGCACTGCTGTAGATATGAGCCTGCTCCTCCCACTGTTCTGTACGGTGAAGGCGTTCTTTGCGCATCTCCAGCTCAAGCTCCTCCACTCTAGACTCCCATGCACCAATTTCCCTGCAGTGATACTCGGCCTGTTCCTGCAGCCGAGCTTGTTCACCATGCAGCTGATGCAGCAAACTGCACTGAGTCTCGCTGAACTGAGCCTTGATTTGTGATAATTGTTGCTCCAGCTCCTCCCTGGTACAGAGGAAGGTGCTAACTTTTTATATATACATATATGCCATGGTGGAACTGGCATGGATGCCAGTAAGGAAATAGATATAAACTGAATTATAAATAAAATGTCTAAAGTGGGGAAAGCATGCATAACGTAGGTGAATTACATAAAAAAAAGGATTATCTGGAGTTTTATTTTATAAAAAAATAATAGTTGAATATCAGATTCAACAGACGAAACTGTATTGTTTTGTACTAGTAAGAAACCACCAGGGAGACGTGAAATGTGAATACTTCATTGTGTCCTATAGCTGGCTAGCAAAAAAGCTAGCTAGTCAAATTTGTACAGCCAAAAGGATGTCACTTGTGCTAGCTAAACCGAACAAAAGACCTATTTTATGACAAGATTTTTATTAAATGTACAGTTTGTTAAATTATTAAGTTATGGTTTAGCTAAGAGGCTGTTGCTAAATACAGTAAAATATAGTACAGTAAAATATGCAACCTAATCCATTATCTAGTTGGCTAGAAAATAGTTCATTCAGTCATCTTCAGCAACCACTTTATCCTGGTCAGGTTTGAGATGGATGTCAGGAATAATGGGTTACTGGAATACACCCTGGATGAGACAGCTAGATAATAGTGTAGATTAAAATTGCTAATCAGATCCTCATGTAAACTTAAAAAGGTTGGGTGATGGCTTAAGGAAATTACTATTTACTGACTCTTTTTCTTCAAAAGAGTTAAGAAGATGCTTTAATGTATTATCTAATGCTGTCATACTGCACCTCAGCGTAATTTAGAAAAATCTGAATTTATCTTCTATATTTCTTTAGATTCACCTGCAGATTCTGAGACCACAGAACATCTGAGTGCACCCACCTAACAAGTAGTACTTCCTGGTCCATTTTCAGCTTAAGCTCTGCCTCCAGCTGGTCCTTCTCTGAGGTGAGGCGATTCACAATGTTACCAATCTCACGGGCATAGTTCTGCTCCAGTTCTGCCTGCTCCCGCTGAACTCGTCGCTCCTGTTCGGGTCCCCAAGCCATCATCTCACTCTTAACCTTTAGATCCCCTTCCAACCTCTCAACACTCTTGCGTAGCTGCTCAAGCCGCTCCTCTGCCAGAGCCTTCTGTTCCTCCAATTCACTGATTTCCATCTTGAAACCCTGGGCAATCTCCTTACGCTCAACTTCCATGTTCTGCTTCATCAGTTCTATGGTACGTTCATAGAAGTTTACCTGCAAAGCACACAAAGCAGAATAAAATCTTTCTCTAGGTAGACAACTTTAAGAATATTCAGAGTAAGATTTAATAGTTAATCATTTATAGTTAATGGATTCTTCTCCTTGCTTCATGCACAGGCATTTTTGTATTATTACCTTGGTCTCCAACTGGATCTTCAGATCTTGGATCTCGCGTTCGTATCTTTCCTTGAGTTGCTCCATTGCTAGCTCTGTCTCAATGCTCACAGTGGGGGCTAGACTTTCCAATGAACCCAAAGCTGTCAACATACGAAAGCCAGTCTACTTAATTTTCACACCTTCTTTTATAAAATGAATGTCATATTCTATAACAGCTTACCATTCTTGTTGGTGCATTTCTTGATTTTAGGAGAACAGCTTCTTCTTGTTTCAGGGTCGTCTAAAAGGCAAACAGAGAAGCAGTTTGTTTTGATTCAAATATTTCACAGTGTCTGGAATCTACTGCTGTTAAAAGTTGTTAGAAGTTAGTTGATTTTCAAAAATCATGAAAGCAATAAGAATATTTCAAATATCATGAAAGCAAAAAGAATTTACCAGAATCAGACTCGGTGGTTAGTGCTCTGCGGCTAGAACAGGTGTGAGCAGAAGGTCTGTCCCTTGCTTGTCTGGTTTTCCTTTCTGAACCTTGATTTTTCAGTACTTCCAGCTCAGAGCTCAACTCGTCATTCCTGTCCTGCAGCTCCTGTTGCACACATACTGTATCATTCACTGTCACAGAAACATCAGAGTATAGAGTGAAACCAACTAAAACTAGAACCTCAACAAGAATATATTTTATTTAAACATTACAGCAGCATCAGACAAGTTAAAATGGATATACTGCATTTTCTTATGCAAGTATTCACAATTATATTTAATGTTACTAAAACACAGCTCTCATACAGTCATTACAGTTTTAGCTAGGGAGTATTAAACTTTAATATAATCTTTTACTGGAAAAAAAAACCCACTGTCCATTCAAGTCCAAGGCATTTTAAACCTGCATTGTCCCCCTGACAGTATAATGATTCAAACTGCCAAACAATACACCACTACTGAAGTATGCATCAAAAAGCCTCATGTTGGCACACAAAACCTGACTTACCCTGCACTGCAGTTCATACTCCTTTATGATCCCTGAGAGTTGCTCCTCTCGACTCATCAGTCCTGCACTGTTTGGATCTAAACCACCGTACTGACAATCATAGCAAGCACGATTCTATCATTAGTCACAACCACTCAGACTGTTAACTATTGGAAAATTAAAACTGAATCAGGTCGAACAGTTGAGGGAAACAAGAGACAATTGCTGACCTTGTCCTGCAGCACATGGTCTAGATCCTTCCTTAGTTTAGAGATGGTGCTTTCTGCTTCAGACAGCTTCCCGTTCAGAGTACAGTTCTCCTCCTCTAGACGAATGTTCTCCTGTAAAGTCAGATTGCCAAATACTTAACCTGACACCGCACCGAACAGTAATGTACACCACTCATCATGAGTGAGCAGCTTCTAAATGAAGGCAGCCACAACAGTATACAAAGATAGACTGACACTAGACTGATAGACTATACGGCATCACCTAGAGAAATACTGACAGGTTATTAAATAAATTTTGTGCATCTGTTTTTCAGGGCAGGGCTGAAAATGGTGATTTTCATAATTTAGATTTGCATAATCCTGCTATAATCCTTGTTCACCTTAATAGCAGTAGTGGCCTCTTCCTGCAGATTGGCCTCTTGGCCTTTGAGGAGTTCAACATCCTCCCTCAACTTGTCTCTCTCCCTCTCCATCTGCTGAAGCATCAACTCGTTCTCTTGCTCCGTCTCATTTCTCAGGGCACTTAACTTCTCCCGGAACTCCTGCTCCAGATCCCTAAACCAAACAGAAATACAGATGTCTTAGAAGTATAAATTGACTTTAAGCTCATTTTATATTTTACATGTACAGAAGCAGCTTACTTGATCTTAGATTCATTAAGTGACTCAATGGTGGCATGTCGGTCATCAGTCTCTCTGACCAGCTGTAGGTTACGGCGTTCAGCCAGTTCCAACTGTGCTTTGGCCTTATCTCTCTCCTGGCAGGCCTGATTTGCCAGCACTCTAAATAATGGACAGATACAAGAAACTTCCCATCAGACCACCACACATTCCTAAGGACAAAGCATGCTTTAATAACAAGGAAACCTTAATTTTCACCATCTTTATATTGTTCTAGGAGTAGGGTATAGCAGACATTATTACAGAGAAACAATGTGCCGTACAAGCAGCATATCAGCTCTAGGTGAATAAAATAATACACTATATGGCTAAAAGTATTTGAAACGCTGATCAATCACACCGACTGTATGAACATCCCATTTCAGATCTGGTACCTCCTTTTATATAATAACCTCCACTCTTCTGGGAAGGCTCTCCATTAGATTTTGGATTGTGGCTGTGGGGATTTGCTCATTCAGCCACAAAAGCATTAGTAAAGTTGGACACTGATGTCAGACAAGGCGGTCTGCCTTCTAATGCATGCCAAATGTATTAAGTGAGTTTGTGCAGGCCACTAGAGTTCTTTCAAACTACCTTAAAACACCATGTCTTCATGAAGCTCGGTTTATGCACAGGGGCATTGTCAGGTTTGGACCTCTTAGTTCCAGTGAAGGAAACTCTAATTCTACAGCATACAGAGACATTCAAGGTATTTTTGGGCTCTCACAACAGTTTGGGAAAGACACATATATGGGTGTGATGGTCAGGTATCCATATACTTTTGGCTCATAGTGTATGTATCAGTAATTTTGTGGACATTTGATATAACATAGATGTGATATTCAGAAACATACTGAAGAAACTGGATCTCATCCTTGTAGGAGATGAGTGCTGCCTGATGGATGCCATTGCCACTGACCAGCAGCTCATTGTCCAATGCAAGCGTGAGATCCGCCAGGCTCAGCCGCTCTTCCAAAGAGAAATCCAAAGTCTGCATGGGGGAAGGGGTTAAGCAAGTAATACACTGGAATTAATCTCAATTCATAAAATAATTCATTAGAGAGCACATGCTAACCGCCCACCCTCTCAAAATTAATTTTAAATGAGAACATTGACCACATTGCAGAAATGCTCACAAGTCATTTTTTGCAAGTCTTTGAGGTTCAAGTCCAAGCCAAGTCTCTTATGGTTGTGTCATCTGTGGCCACATGCATGCAAGTTATGAATGATAAGGGAGGTAATGACATTCAGCTCAGCAGACATTTCCTTCATGCTATGTGCTAAAAAAATAAAATAAACGATTGTTCATAAGTCCCAAATCTCAAGTCTGAGTTGAATCTGAGGATGAGCCTCAAATCAAGTTTCATGTCTCTGTGCGTCTTCTGTTTGCCCAATATTTTAGGAAATACAGTGGTTATCACCATCATTATACTAGCATGCATCAACCATCAGACAGATCTAATTTCAACTGTAAGAAAAAAAACTCATTTATATAAATTGGTAGACATCCTTATCCAGAGTGAAAACATGTCCTGCTAATATAAAAAATGTTTAATAGTCTAGTACAATATGTTTTTTGTTCAAGTATTTTTACTCAAAAACACATACAAAGAAAATATCCAGACAAATCCAGTTCTGACCTGCAGGATATCTGTGCTGTTACGAATTCCTTCCTCAGTCCAAAAGGTGATGACGCTCTCGGGACTGGTGCAGCCTGAGCCATCGTCCAGCCGAGTGAGCAGTCTCTGACCCACTGTGGCAGAGAGCAACGAGGGTGAGGTGGAGCGCAGAATTCTCTCCTCAAGGTCCTGAGAGATCACAGGTAAAGACATTATAAACAGCACAGTTTCACTGGTTCTCTCCAAAAATGCAAAAAATACTTAAAAAGAAACACAAAACAGTTCAGTGTTTAATCAGTTCCATGCCTCCAAAGAACACTGAACAATTGTCAAGTGGGAGCTGTGGAGTTTCAAATATGAATTACATTGTTCTACACAGCAGAAACAATCTAAAACATGCTTGTGTTGTAAGCTGTAAGCTGTAAGCTCTTTAAAATGGCTTGGCCTACTTTTTTTTTGTATTACAACTACACCATGAGTGAACTGCACTTTTTTAATTTAGTCTTTTCTATCATTTCCTCTACATTTCTTTCTAATTTTATAATTTATTCATATTCAGGATCTGAGAGTAAAAAGTATTTTCCAATTCTGGTTTTTGATAATATGTTATTATGGATTAACCAAATCACCTCAGGAAAGTCCAGAGTGCTATCACCAAAAGATTCAAAATTGTCCTGAAATTCCCATGTTTTTAAATGCAGTCCAGATAAGATCCCTGACGTGCAATACATTGTGTTCATGACTCCACATCAGTGTGGTTATAGAAATCCGTTCTTTGTTATGTTCAGAGGGCTGCAATCCAGAGAAAGCTCCACCTTCCCGGTTAACTTAATTACTTCCAGCATCTGCTGGCTTCAGTTATTTGGCCTGGTATTGGGGCTGTTTAAACCGTCCTATTTGGCACAGGTAAGTATTTAGCTGTCCATGTTTTCTGCCTGTCTAAAAATAGAAATCATTGACAATGCCCTGGACACTCTCAGCACACTCACAGCAGTCTAAATATTCAGAATAAAATCTGAAAGCTACTTTTACCTAACTCCTAAAGCAAACAGTTAAATGCCATAAATGGAATTAGCATACCTAATTAGTGCATAAAAATCTATGTATCCATTCTCTCATGTTATAAATCTAGGACATTGTGTAAAACTGCAGGCTTTTGAATGTTGGCTGAAAGTGTACTGACCTGTGAGAAAGAGCACTGGGCAATGAGACGGGCAGGGGTGGATGCAGCTTTGGGCTCAGACAAATCTCCTTGTATAAACAAACCACTCTGGAACTCAGTAAGGCTCACTTTCCCATCCAGGTCTTTATCCAGTTTCCTGAAGAGATTGTCTAATTCCTGCATTCAGACGTAAGCACCAAACTCAGCCAAAAAATAATAAATAAAATTAAACACAACATTTATTTCTTGTAAACATACGGGCTATTATGTTTTTAAGACAGGTGTCACTCCTTATATCTGATTTACTCTTACTGTAACATTGTGAATGGCTGCACATTATAAGACACATAGCATTTGAAGCAAAACTTATTTTTTAATAATAATCTTTTTTTTAGACATTTCCAGTTTCAACCCACTATGGCTCTTCCTTAATGCATGACTGTTACTAATCATCATAGACTGGGTAAAAACACTCGGAGGAATGCATTATCTGATATATTCTGTATATATAAAATAACAAATACCTGGCATAGGCTCATGTACCTGTAAACTACAAAGGGAAAACTGAATGCTATTCTACTTATCCAAAGGGTAAAGGGTTATGCACTTTTGGACACTTTGGACACCGAAGCTTGTGCACTGTAAGAAACTGTTCTTGTAAACTCATGACAACAATGCAAAGACATTAGTGCCCGCATTGGGAGCTGGAGCAGCGTCTTTTATAAAGAAGTGACAGGAATGTACACATTGTGTACATTGTGTGTGACATAGGTGACAGTGGCTTGAATGCCAACTTAAAGTATTTCCACAAACAAGGTACATTCTCCCAAAAAGAGAATCTCTTCTGAATCAAGGTGTGGCCTGTCTGGGAGTTTCCCCAAAACATAGTGGAATGAGTTTATGCCTCCTAGAAACCGGCAGCGTGCATGTATCCCTAGACATTTTCCTTTTACTATCACCAGTGCCTGGTGTCATTCCTCATATTTTATGCTGCTCAACTTCAGTAATTTCGTATGACTGTACCGCAGACTGTAGATCCTTGAGGCCGATGTGGTCGCATACTAGTGACAGTTCTCGTTTGTTCAGCGTGCCTCCTGCGCCAACCCCCAGCTCCTTCCAAACCGCTCTCACCTGCTCATCTGTTACTTCTTGGCATGGACCAATGGAGTGTTTCCAATTTCCTGAGCTGTCTGGCTTCCAGCGCTTTAACTGACCTGAAAAGTTTTCGAATTTTGCAATATTTCAAACAAAGAAAGCAAATGTTCAAGATGCTGAATGCTAATATTCAAGATTCTGCACTATTTCTAGGTCCCTATTTAAATGCAAGCAAATTTGAACAGAAATTTAGATTTTGCTCATGCCTAATCTCTTCTACTGAACACTCCAATTAATTTGATCTAAAATGGATCGAAGGTTTTGTACAAACATGCCATCTTGAGTACACACTGTGATTAAATAAACAAAAAACCCATACCAAATATTAGATGATGTCAATAACATAATTTGTAATGAAAACTGTCTTATTAAATTTGAAAAGAATGCAAAAATAGAAACAATTTCACTATTGGTCTCAGACTTTTGGCCCCTATAGACCCGTATGAGACTATATACAAAACTACAGAAAATAAGCACAAAAATTACCTTGTGCCTCAAAATGAAGTGAGTGTTGAATGGCACTTTTTTGTTCCCCGCTTGTTTCCTTGTTGCTCCCTGTGTCTTCATCAGACTTCAAACTCTAAAAAGATGTATGTACCAGTTCAGCAATCATTCTTTCATACTAAAGTCGATCAAAATCATCCCTGCTGCATTAAACATGTTTTTGGTACCACTGCATCTACAGTATGTGGTTCCTCTGAGTATCAAGAGTTACAAGGTGTTTCTATGATATTAAAAAAAATGGTATGATAGTAGCAGCATGGACTAATGGGAAATTCCAGTAATAGCAGAGTGAAATAGGGCCATGAGGAATTCCAAACTGCCTACATTTCTTGCGCTGCACTGAGCATGAATAACTCTGACACAGCAGAATAGAGAAGTGTATCTTGTCTTTATCATGTGATCCCTGCAACCTCACTTAGAGTTTCATTCCTGACTGTGGATTCAGTGGAATTAGTAGATTCAGGTCCAAATAATGTAAGCCTTTCTCCTAACATATATAACATCTCAATGTGTAGTACACTTTATGTTACATACACTACATAGCCAAAAGTTTGTGGACACCTGAACACTGCATTAGAATGTGCTTTCTGAACATTCCAAGTCCCCTTTGCTGCTGTTCTGGGTTTGAGTTTTCACATATGAGAATTTCAATGCTGTACTGTGACCACTAGAATTCCAGCAAAACCTCAAACTTACAACAGCAGTGTGGCTGTAAAAAGGATAGGCGTGCAACACTGCCTCAAGTAACATTGGAATTCAATGCTGGGGCCTGAACAAACATCAGCGTGAGGACTGTGCAATGTTCCCTCCATGATCCTGTGGGGGACCTACCAAGGATTAACTGGTATACCAGTTTTTCTGGAACTTCAATGTATATTACACGCTTTCCAGGAAAAAATGTACCATTTCTGACATTGGGGTGGTACTGTTAACAGGTAAATTTAGTGTGCAACTTTCACACAGAAAAGTTAACGTAGTAGTCAATTAAAATACATAATAACACCTTAAAGATCACAGATTTAAAGGTATACTACAGTCACTTTTTCAAAGGAAATACTATACATGTAAACCCAGTTAGAAACAATTCAGCACATTTTCTGAGACTGTACATAAGCAACACAATACAACTATGATTTTAAACATGCATCTTAATCACTGTGTGACTGCAGTACAGGGAGAAAACATCAACCCAATCACTCTTGACAAGCGGGACATTGTTCAGCTTATAGCAATACGTGATGAAATGCATGCAAGCCACAATCAATTTGCGGTATTGAACAGCATTATATAACTGTTCAAAGTCAGTTTTCCAGCAGAGAGCAGAGTGTTTATCCCTTCTGTCCCTCTCATATAGTATCTTGCTCTCTCCAACATCTCTTTTCACCCATTCCTATACAGTCTCTTTATTCTCTCTTACTTTCACTCTCTTAACTTTTGCTTTGTAGGAAATTCACAAAGCTTGTCATTCTACAAACTAAAGCCTGTACTTTAAAATAGTGCTGATGAGAAACTTTTAGTCTATATAAAGCATGCCATAATAAAATGCATTTTTCCTTTTCTCTTCAGAGCAAACCTATCCACTAAACAAAGTGAAAGCTAAGAGGAATATTCGACTGTGAATGCTAATAAGGATCCTGTTTAAACCATCCTAAA
Source organism: Doras micropoeus (assembly GCA_028566355.1). Lineage (NCBI taxonomy): Eukaryota > Metazoa > Chordata > Actinopteri > Siluriformes > Doradidae > Doras > Doras micropoeus. Next base: position 13,822,736 of record JAOUQY010000042.1, on the reverse strand, counting down.
AAACAAACATTACTTAACTACTTCCAGCATCTGCTGGCTTCAGTTATTTGGCCTGGTATTAGAGCTGCTGAAATGGTCCAGTTGGTGCAGGTTCGTATTTAGCTGCCCATGTTTTCTCCGTGTCTCCGAGCCAACACCCTACATTATACTAATATGAAAGTCTGAGTTTTAATCACATATTAATATCTTTAAAGAGTGTGCAGAACTAATTTTTTATTTCTTGGTATATTTATATATTTCCATATTTTGTTTTATTTTATATCTCTCTTTATTGTCTGTTTATCCTACTTTTATGCTTGTACTATACGGTTCTGAGCTGCTGGAAACTCAAATTAGGGATTAATAAAGTTACTATCTAATCTAATCTATTTAATCTACTAAGAATGTCCTGGTTACTATTTGAATGTTTGCAGTATAAAAATAATTCACTGTTTACCTCGACTTATCTGTTTAAACCAACCTAAAATTAAAAATAAAAAAGACGTGATCTTGGACAGTTAATTAAAAACAATTGGTACAAAATATAGTATAAAAATGTCAGTGTATACCTGTAACATAAAATCATACTTACAGCAAATCATACACTATAAAAGGCCGGAAATATCTTTGAAAAATATTTACTGCTTCAGCTATTTACATAACAAGAGCAGCTCCACTGAACATTCCAAAAAGATATGAAATCTCTGATTACTTCCTCCACTCTAACTCACAGTCTATACCCATGTTACTTCTTTCTGAGTCCTGTTAAACTCAAATTCGGACATTTAAGTATAAAGCTCTTTATGTTGCAGTTAAACAGACTTATTAGGTATTCAAATACACATTGCTTGAGGAGAAATGGCTTTGAAATCTCCTCTTCACCACATTGCAATGCTGACCATTTTATAGTGGCTCCAAAGAAAGTCCCTCAGGCAGCTAGAACAGTCTGTGCCAGCTGGGTTACATAAAAGCCTTACATATTTCAAAAACGCAGAGACAGAGAAAGGGAGAACATTTGGTATGCAACTATGTGTTTCTAAAATGAGAGGCCAGCAGACCCGATTACAGTGTATTGCAGGCTAGTTACGCACTCAAGATGTGTGTGTCTTCACTCTGGTCTCCACCCAAACCAACCAAACAAGACTTCTAATCTAAACATTTAAAGCCAAATCACTATAACTAACAGATAATCATACAGCACTAAAATTACACTGGCTCAGTTGAAGCCTTTTGTATAAACAACAGACAGCTGATGTTCCCTGCCAACACAAATTGCAATGGGATTTGTTCAGCATGGCTTCAGAGAGAGTCACCTCTCACTATGAGAGACACTTTTTTGCATATGAGAAGTGATTGCTAACGACCACTGTTGGGTTAAGAATGTGTCTTAACACCCTGAACAATGCTGCTTTGGGTCTCCCTCCCCCTTCAGACATTGACATGGATGGATCTCAAACAAGGAGCTTGTTACAGTTAACTTTTGCTCTAGCAAACTCAAACAAAACCTTTTGTATTTAGGTAATACAATGCCTCGGAAATAAAAACAGAAATACAGCAGAGCTTGATTGCAGGAGGAGTTCTACCACATGTTTTTTTTTCTCTTCACAATGCAGACTGACAGTAAATAAAATATTTCCAGAAGGAAAAAGTGAGTAAGACAGAGGCCACATTTAACCAGAGCTCCTGCACTGTACACGGAGAACGGGGAAGTGGACTGAACCATTCTTTGATCCTAAGCCAAGAGTAACACTGAAGACTGGTGAAGGTGGAGGTTGAAGAAAAGGCAGCCGCTTGCACATTCCACATCACCACACTTCCTGAGTGGCGAGCAGCTGTGCTCACACTCCCGTAGTGCTAGAGTCGGTCAGTTTTTCAGGTATGCAGTGCTCTAACTCTGCTATTGAACTGTAAACACTTCTCAAAGCAACCTTGAGCATTATCCAACAGAGACTCTGACATTTAAACATGTTTAAAAACCTGCAACACACTGTCCCATTTAGAGACGCACAGGGCTATAAATATTTATGCAGTCTCTGATAAAGCATGAATAACATCCTTGAAAGCAGACTGAGAGAACCTTGGCGAATCTTCTTACCTCTACACTCTCTAGTGACGTGGAGCGTCTGAGCTTGGCTCTCCTCACACCTGTAGATGGAGTCTCATCCGTCTCTGTCTTGTCCGTCAGCGCTGAGGTGGTTTTATCAGGCCGTGACCTGCGTCCATAACGTTTGGTCCCTTTCACAAACTTCGGGCTCACCTCCTCTGGAACTGCCCAGGATATTATTAATAAACAACTTGCAGTATAAGACATAAAAGCCAAGAGGACAAGAAACAAGTGTTTATAATTGTGACAAAAAAAAGTAGATACTTTGTAAAATGAGCTCAAGGAGTTACATCTGTAATTTCAAATTAATGCACATGTCACCTATGCACATCACTGTATGCACATCACATCATCATATAAAGCGATAGACATCCATGGAAGCTTCCAGAGTTGTTTCCGCCTTGGGAATGACAAGTTATCACAATTTTGCGATTTTCAAAGCGGTTTAATAGTTGGAGCTTGTGAGATGGGTTATAGCATTTCAGAGGTAGAAGAAAGTTTGGACTGCTCAGTTCTACACTTATTCCATATTACATGCATAATGTTTATTTAATCCTGGGTTTATCAGAACCTTACCCCCATGTACAGTATATCGCCAGTATGAGCAAAAGTACTAATTTGAAACTTTTTCCCATCCATATTACGTCTAGCACATAAGAGAACTAATTTGACCTTTGTGGCTTTCCATACTGTCAGAACTCCAAAGTATGCTAACAAAACTGGCCAAATACATGCTCAAATATTCATTAAAGTTAAATTATTCATTGATTCATTAATTAATCATTATTAATAGGAATTGTTTGATTTATGGGTGTTCAAAAACACACAAATGTTTGCTAAAAGCCAAACCGGATGCCGCCTGGTTCTGAAGTGGTCTGAAGGTCTGAAGTGAACAGACCTGTTTAATCTGCCAAGTGGCAAACAAATGTGCAGAACCACGACTGGAGTACACTGCAGGTGTGGGATTGGGCATGTTGAGCTTGAGATGAACGCAAACAAACATCCTCATGGATACTTTAAAAGGAAAAACTCTTCATGCACTTCAGCATATAGATATAGCAGTTCTTCTTGGGGAAGCACTTTAATCACTGGTTTAACATCTGCTAATTAATTTTCTATCACAAGTCACATGACACAATAAAAATATTTTATTGGAAAATGTTTCCAACTGAGCAATTACAGTAAATTTAAAAAAAAAAAGTACCCAGTAACACAACTGCCGTGATACAACCTTTCTAAAAAGATATTTTCTGTTTAACTGCATAAAAAAAATATTAATGACAACATGTAAACCATGAACAAGCGATACTATGGAAGAAAAACATTTTGCAAGAATTACAATGAAATTTTATATTGAAAATATGTATAAAAAGATGTACCTGGCTCAAGGTAGCTGCTTTCCTCTTCAGATGTAGAAAAGTCTAATGATCTGGAGAGCACAGCTACAAATCCCTCTTTAAATTCTTCAAAATTCACCTGAGACCATAAAGAAGAGATCATTAATATAAAAGCATTAAAATAGACATTGTACATATTGTAATAAAGGCTCAAACTATAATCAGGGTTATTATAGGAAACTGAAACTATAATGAAAGCCCCTTACAAGCTTCATGGCTTACATAAAATACTTTTGCTTTAAGGACTTTATTTTGATAATGCAAAAGTGCTTTCAGGGTTGTTTTATGACATTGCACAGCAAAATGGAATATAACAGTAATAAAGTCTGCATTATGTGAACTTATTATAACATTGGCTAGCAAGGTCAGCTGGTTCCATAAGAGAGCAGTCATGCATCTTCACCCTTGCATAATGCTGTGGCCCAAGCAGTATATCCAGAAGTAGTGGCAGATGAGCATCCAAACTCAGCTTGTGGCACAGTGCAGTGAGCTCTTCTTTATCCAGGTAACCCGTGCCTGTAGTGTCACAGCTGTCGAACTCCTCTTTCAGCTGAGTCACATAACGGTTCTGCTCATCCTCATCCATTCCACCACATACTGCACAACCTGCTTAACCTATGGAGCAAGACATACAAATAACAAATTCTTATTTAATTCAAAGCATTTCTACCTAAACAGTATGTATAGGACAGACAGACAGACAGACAGATGCTCAGGACTATCAGCAGTGGTTACATTATCAACAATGTAACCTTCTTCTCTTCTCTTCTTAACCTTCTTATCTTAATGTGTTTAATGTCTAATATATAGTTTTATCATGTTATCTATTATACAAGACATGTCCAGAAAGTAATGAGAATGAAATTCCCATGCTCAGTCAGGGCTATATGATGGATGTGGAAGGACTGGAAGGTTTTTTTTCAGGCAAAATTCTCTCACAGCAAGTGAAGTGGGACTTGTGTGTTGTCATGATGGAGGATCCATGAAGGGGCGATTTGACAGCACACACAAAACCCTCTACCTCAAATGGTCCAAAACTCCAAGGTAAAATGTTCCATTTACCGCTTGGGCTTCTGGTACGAATTCTTTATGGATGATCGCTTGAGAATCAAAAAGTGCAGGAATTTCATTCTCAACACTTTCCAGACACACCTTGTACAGTGTACAGTCTGTGGTCTGTATTTATTAGGCTATATTTATAGCCTTTTGCACTGTCTCTTGCTATGTTCCTTTTTGTCTTATCTGACATCCCATGCTAATTGTAGGACCATTATTCTGTCTGTATGTCATGAGAGGAATGACTGTAAGATATCTTGTGAGTAAAGTTGATAGCCTTTTGTAATTGCAAAATTAAGGTTATTGTTCATGTAAGTAATATAGTATATGTCAAGGGTAGTATGTCTGCACTATCAACATAAACCTACCCATATATAAACATTTGTCTTACTACACTTGTGAGGACCTTCCACTGACATAATTATTGCATTTACATTATATTACATTACATTAAGGCAGCTAATTAATATGATGCCTATACCTAAATATAGACCTATGGCCTTAACCTTAGTAATCAAATCAACCTCAGTAATCAAAAAGAAATCTTCTTTTTGTTTTTTTAAACAGTTTCAGCTTTCTTTGAGAGGACCGGCCAGATTTCCTCACAAGGTTATTTGGTCAGGACTGTATCTATCCCTTATCTAAACCCTAACATTATCCCAGTGTCCTAACCCTGGAAGAGCACAGATGTGGAACCGGAGCACACTGGACCCTTTGTCACGTTCACATTGTGTGCCATTTAACACATAGGACGGGGAACATAAGAATGTCCCAATTTGCCACCAAGAAATTACAGCACGCCCACACACACACACACACACACACACATACCACCACGGGTGAGACAGATCAAAAGTGCACACGTTTGCTTTAACACGTTTATAAACTATTATCACTGAAACCTTCGATAGAAAAGTTCAAAGTGTGTTTACACACAGCTAAACTATACATGCGTTTCCCATGATGTATTGCGCGAAGCCTGAACGCTTCACCATGGGAACGAGACTCTGTACTGAAAACAAAAGCCTGATCAGCCAAAACAAGTTCTTCTGTTTTAGAAAATACACTTTCATGAGCAACACTGGATTCCCCAAACGACCCGGAGCAGATGCGTGGGCGAGCTGTGCTCGAAAATATGCACACGTAACTGAAATAGTGAACCATGAGTCCATCTTACCGTTTAACAGCACTGTGCCGTTACTTTCGATACAATCCTCTCCGTTTTATCACCGCATCACCGCAGGGCGAGAAGAACTACAGTGACAAAGTTCCCATTTCATCCACAGAACAGGGAGCAGGACGGTGCTGGAGTTACCGGCACGGACACACACTCTGCACTGAGCCACTCTCGCTGTTAGTTGGGTATTTGCTCGTTTAGTGATGCTGTGTGTGTGTGTGTGTGTGTGTGGAAATCACGCAGGCCGCTCAGCAGCCCCTACCGGCCAGGCGGATGATCATGTGGCCTGTACTCTTACACTGCATGCAGCTCTCAGTAATGCTTATACATGTATGAAAGTACAAGCAGTTTTGCACACCTGCTGACTGGCACTCATATTATTTAGACAATCAGAGTAGCTACAATGAAATATCATTTGCTTATACATACATTATATCATTTAATTATACATTGTTATACATTTACAAGCATTGCTGACCATGAAACCATTTCAGGCTGTTAATATTGCTTTATACCATTTGCACTTTGTCGAGATCAGTTCCTCTTTTCGCACTGAGGCGTCGGCGGCGGGATGAAACAAGGGTGAACAAAGGTGACAGACCTGATCAAGTTTTTTTGGCTTTATGTGTCGAGCAAAACAACAATAAAAGCACCCCATAAAAGGTAATGAATTGAATTCCAATGAAGGGATTGGTTCCAAGTTTTTGA
>JAOUQY010000042.1:13760302-13772402 GCA_028566355.1 Doras micropoeus | reverse complement strand
GTGCAATTAATGAAGATTGGCCACCAGGCTGGTCCAATTTAGCCATGAAACCTCCCACACTAAAATGACAGGTGTTTAAGTTTCATTGTCTAACCCCTGTATATCCAGGTGTTTAACACCACCCCAGGTAGTTATTTTGTGTTCACATAACCACAGTTACATCAACAACCAGCATACACTGAAGTACTAGAAAAACGGGATCTTGGAGGAAACGTTGCACAGTCCTCACACTGATGTTTCTTGAGGCCCAGCATTGAGTTCTGATGTTACTTGAGGCAGTGTTGCACGGCTATCACGTGAAATGATTCTTGCCAGTTGACACTGGTCACGTTCACCCAGAATCTTTTTCACCGAAGAAACAACTTCAGAAGCTTCCATAGATGTCTATCACTTTATATACACACTGGTGGATGCAACCAATGACATGCATAGGGGGCGTTGCTATGTATTTTGCATAGGATCCAGGACCAGTTTTCTGTTACTTCAGTGTATTTGTATTATGAAGTATTTGTACTAAGTACAACTGTTAAACAGTTATCTTTCCCTGGAACTTGATCTGCTTTGAGGAGAAACCAGCTGGGTATTCTGACTACCAGGGCCTGCCAGCTATCCCAAGGCCAAGATTAAGCACTAGTTACTGAATTATGTATAATGTGGGAAGAATCAGTGGTAATGGAAGAAAAGTACATAGTACATGGTGAGGCCTGTGGTGGACCAATGCATACTGGCCAGGTAGACCACTGTTGTACAGTTCTGAGGAGATACCTTGCAAGGCAGAGAGCCTTACGGTTGATGTAGCTGAGTGTTACAAAGTTGTTTGAGCAGACCAACATGTGATGTTACCTCAGAAGGAAGGTTTTGGGATTCTGAAAGAACAATATTACAAATTCTGCATTTAGACTGATTTTGTGAGTGACATTTGTTTATAAGATGCCAGTAATATTGCCATATTGTCTTAATGCTGTGGCTAGTGCTTCTATTAATTAGTGGAATCAATTGAACAGGATTCTTGCCTCGTGCCTCAGCTGAGTGTGGAGGTTTGTTGGGTTGTTCTGTTAGTGAATTCTGTGACCTTAACTATGTACCTAGCTGGACCCTTTCGATAGATAAGATTTTGTTCTCTCTGTGGGGACCGAGTGTGTGACTCTCCCTACCCAAGTTCTGCATTACACAGACAGGGCTCTTGTGGGTGCTAGAACACAGACTCGGGTTGTGATGTCTTAAAAGTGCTGAGGTTGTGCTGGTTTTGTGAATCTGTTATATATTCTGTTCATGGTGGTATCAACAAATATGCAGTTATGTAATTGTAAGTGCATTTATTTTTTAATTTTCCTTGTTGACTTTGTGCCTTTGCTTTAAATTTATTGAGACTGTTTGTCAAGTGTTGGAGGACTCAAACCATATTATGGCTGGATTTACTTAGAATCCCCACAGAGGAGGCTGCCATGCACATGCAGGTTTGTAACTGTGGAAACTGACATGGCCAAGTAAACCACCCACACTGGTAAGAATGAAACATGAATAGCTTGATATAGCATGCTTTACAGTGACTTTTGCCTGGCTATACTTTAGTTAGAAACTTGGTCCTCAATTCATTACCTGTTTATTTAGCAACAAATGGTCAAACGTTGAGGGAAAAGAATGTTACAGTATTTCTGAAAGTACAGTAGGGTTTGTTTTTCTTTTTTTTTTTACATCTGTAGCATTTATTTGTACATTAGTTCAGTAACATAGATGGCAAGCCAGTAAATTAGGAGCTAATTTATATTTGTTGCAAAATGAGTGACACAAGTCCTAAAAAGCAACAGAGATTTTATTAGAATTATTTTTGCCACAGTTGTCGAGCCTACACATTACAGTTCTGAAATGTCAACATTGCTGGCCAAAAAACAAGAAATAAATCTCTTTTTTTTGTTTTTTTTTTTGACAGATTATCTGTCTCATTTACTACTGTTAGGACATAGTGACAGTTTTAGCAAACAGGTCAAAAATATGTTCCTATACAGGTCATAGAAAGATAGTGTACAAAACTCTCTAAAGGTTTGTAGATATATTCTCATAATGTACTGTATAATAGTCATGGAAGTATTTTGACCATGAAATCCAATGATATCTGTCATTGTTCTCAATCTTGTTATGTTCAATGTTATGAAATTTCTGAATCATTGAAACATTTGTTTTGTAGCCTACATATGAGCAGTATCAGTCCTCACAATAGCCTGGAGTGATGTTGAATGAAGGCTGTGGCAGTACCCTCTTTTACAAGCTTTTAAAATGATACCTCTATTCACGATGAGTGATATCATCATCTGATGTCTGATTATATTGTCCCAGCCTTAGTGTCTTGATTTTCCTAAAGTGACCTCAACATTAGAAAAAGTGAAACATTGTGTTTTTAAATATTTAAATAAAAGCTGTGCATCACCAGGGCACAAAGATTGTCTTAGGGTCACTTTTGACAAAGCAGTTAAAAAAGTCAGCACTTTATGTGCTACTGATTGAGCTTTCTTGTGCACCACCACACCCTCCCATGACTACACACATGACTGAAATTAACAGACAAAATAAAAACTATTTCATATAAAATAAACAAAATTTCAAACAAAATCAACTTTTCTTGAATGCATTACTAATGGGGAATGCAGTTAGAGGCTATAAAGGTGCCACTGTTTGTCCAATGATTAAATGCAATCTTTCTGCATGGTTACAAAGGAAATACCCAGATATTCACAATGTTTGTAATGAGTAACAAATTGTTTCTTCATGTAAAATAGATTTGGGATTTAAAATTCAATTAAGCTGCTTAATTTTAGGAGTTAATTTTTGACCCTTAGGACAAGGGGAATGTACAGAATGTTTAGATTACACAAGGATTAACTTCAAAACAGAAGAAGCACCTTTATAAATTTACACATTACTGTTTCATAATGAAAGGAACTGAAGCAATAAAGAAAGCTGCTTCAGATTAATGATACAAGATCAGTTGTCATAAATCCAAACAGCACCATATTACTTTTAAAGTGTAAACTAAAGGTTCCACAAATCTCACATCCTTATAATAATATACAGAATTTTAATGGCTCATTCTACAGTACAGGCAAAGCATGCTGTGTGAGAACATGCACCACCTGCTGTGGCTCTCCATCTAGTGGCATCTACCAGTAATACACAGAGAAAAGTATAAATAGGAATCCAAGTTTCATGAATGTTTACAAAAACACAGTAGCTGTAGGGTAAATTAGGAGATTAGGTTTTTAAAGAATCTTAATGTACAAAACAACAGAAAATGGAAAAGTGTATTCTTTTTAAATGTGTATACTTTTTAAAAATATGAATTAAATTGTAAATCAAAATTTAAACACACCCTTAGCCCAAACACAATAATTACATAAAGGAATAAAATATACATCACAATTCATGCAGTTATCTAATTGGCCAATCTAATTGGCAGCATTGAAATGCAAAATATAATGCAGATCAAGGTCAAGAGCTTCAGTTAACATTAACTCAATCACTTAATTCCACCCACAGAACTGTGGTGCACTCAATGTTTTTTGGTTTTTGTACCATTCTGTGTAAACACTAGAGACATTCCCAGTAGTTCAGCAGTTTCTGAAATACTCAAACCAGCCTTTCTGGCACCAACAATCAGGCCACAATCAAAGATAGAGACATCACACTTTTTCTTATGTTCTGATGTTTGCTGTGAACTTCAGCTGATGCTCTTGACCTGCATCTGCATGACTTTTTTGCATTGCTCTGGTGCCACATTATTGGCTGATTAGATAACTGCATGTATGTGCAGTTCTGTAGGTATTATTTTACTATATATAGTCATTGCAAAATCTTTCTTCTGGTTAATACTAGCCATGTTACCAAGCTTCGTTTTCACATTTTGGTCTCATAGTTTTAATTGTAATATGTGGGCTACATTCTTGGAACTATAGGAATTCTTGTCTTTGCTCCTATTAGATATGGTTTGCTGATCACCTGAGCGGTGTCTATTTCTACACTATATTCTTTGAATGCTCTTTTGGATTTGTCTGTTTGTTTTAATGAAACCTGCACTTGTGTCCAACCCGAACTGCCTTCATGACACAAGGGATGTAATGAAAGAGGTCATCGAGGCTTAGAACTTCTAGAAGGGCACCAGGCTGATGTCTGTTTTACTAGAAATTAAAGAATTAAAAATTAAATTAAAAAATTAAATTTAACCATCATTGGAAACTCCATACATATATTAATGCAGAAAAGGATATAACTCTAGTGTATAGTGGTAATTATCCAAATAGCCTATGTCTGTGTGTAACTATTAGTACAGAATCCAGTTCCCCTATTATTAAAGTTCTTTTAAAAGAAATCAGTTTAAGGTGTTCTGCTGAGTTTTGCATGCATTTGTACCTTGAGGTCACTGAAGAAGTTGTGATTTCCAGATTTTTCTTTTTTCCCTTTATCTATCTTCTGCTTAAGCTCAGTAAAGCATTGAATGGCAGGTGACCTCTCAAACTTTAAACCACTGTCTCTGAAGTATAGAATAGCTGAGAGTTGCTTTTTGCTAGAAATGAAAAACATTTAATAAAAACATATTATCTCAGATGTGCTGTACTATGGAATAAACATCCATCCAGCCATTATCTTAACCACTTATTCCTATTCAGGGTCACGGGAGAGCCGGTGCCTAGCCGGCAACTTATGCAATATCATAAAGAATTAGTAGACTATGCTTACCTTATGTCTGGGTAATTTTCTACCAATGGTGGTAAGATATTCTTTATATCTTTCTCATGTTCCTGTTCAATGATTTTACTAATGTGACATCCCAGTGAGTGAAGCCACTCTAAGTTTGATCCCTGAATTAGCAACATATATACATTTTAGTACATAATGATGAGTATATGCAGAAAGATTTTTTTCCATCTAAATACATAGTGTATATCTTACCATTTCACAGAACAGCTTTTTAAGCTCAGTCCACTGCTCATTAATTTTAGCAGCAGCACTCTCATTCTTTCTGCCTTTGCAAGAGTATTTATTCCTCAGTAGTTCAGAAATGTAGACTTTAGCTACATGGTAATGCACATCATTGGCAAAAGACTGCAGGGCAAAAGATTGTTAAGATAACATGTAACATATTCTTTTCTGAATGAATTTACCAAGCTTCCAAATGATCATACTCACTTGTGCAAGTGGATGTCTCATGGATTTGCTGTATCCAGAGTAAGTCTCTATTCTATTAACCAGTTCATTGAAATCAGTATCTGTGTTGAGCCAATTCTTGGTCATTAGACCACCCAAGTAGGGCTGAAACAAAGAAAGGAAAAAGAAAGTCTAAGGATTCCACACTGACAACAGTTTAGCAGTACACACCCAAATAGGATCACTTAACCCCTACATCCCAAAGAGCCCACCTCAATTTCAATTCTAAATTGTTCCAGCAGAGCTTGTCTCAGACGATCAATGAGTCCATCCACCTCTGTCACAAGTTCTTCCACCTGCCTTACGCACTTCCCTCTATAGCCCTCCATGTCCTCTCTGTAACAGAAACAAACAATATAGAACATTTTCATACAATCATGACCAATAAAGAGACTGCACAACTGTGATAACTGTCATGGGTCTTGTAAATTGCTTATAATAATAATAATAATATTTTATTTATACAGTAAAGCGCTTTTCAAGGTACTCAAAGACACTTTACACAGGTTAAGATATCAAATAAGCAGCTAAACAAAAGTCTATCACAAAAATCACAGATTCACAAGTTAAAAGCAGTTCAGAAGAGATGGGTTTTGAGCAGCAATTTGAACTTGAACAGATCTGTGCAGTCTCGAACATGTTGGGGGAGAGAGCTGCAGAAGGTGGGTTCAGCTATGGAGAAGACTGTCACCGCAGGTCTGGTACTTGGTCCTTAGTGATGGAGATAGGCGGTTGGCATCAACTGAGCATAGACAGGAAGGAGGAGTGTGGCAGAGGAGCAAATGAGGAGGTAGGAAGGGTCCTGATTGTTAAGGGCTTTGCAAGTCAGGTGGAGAATTTTATAGTGTATTCATTGTAGGACCGGGAGCCAGTGAAGTTTCTGAAGGAGAGGAGTAACGTGAATATAAGAGCAGGAGCGGGTGAGCAGGTGGGCAGCAGAATTCTGAATGTAATGAAGTTTCTTTTGGATGTTGGATTATGTGCCATAAAGAATGCTGTTACAGTAGTCAAGTCTGCATGTGATGAAAGCACAGATTAGAGTTTAAGCAGGACAGTAATGGGCAGAGACGAGCTATGTTTAAAACACTAATGCAAATTAAAACTTGGTGGAATTAGAGGATGACAGCACATGCATTTCCACTTTAAAAGATCCCGGCTGAATTCCGGACAGGAGACAAACGTTAAACATGGCAGACGACACAAGTAAACCTGAGCAGAGGCTGCGGTTAAAAGTGACGGCACCACGCAGGCATTTCTTTTCATGATGCATTTACAAAGAGTTTGGATTCATTGCGTGAAGTGTACATACATGCTTGCAAGAATTTTATGACATGTTTCTGACAAAAACTATTTGACATGTAGTGAATTACTTGCCCAAGCACAGTGAGTAAAGACTGCCTCTGAAGCATTACATTTACTAAAGACTTACTTGAGGTAGTTAAAGCTGTTAATATAGGCAACGTGATATTCAGCCCACAGACAGCAGTCCAGTAAGTCTGAGCCCAGCAAGGAACAGCTCTGCTTTGAAAACTCCTCTTCAAATCTAGACCAGAAATACAGCAACAGCAATGTGTATATGGCTTTTACAATGGATGTCAAATAAATTTAGAGCTTACAATGGAAGCAGCATGTGTCACGTAAGAGCTTTGTTTACCTTTTGGGAAAGTGTTTCAGAGCCTCCATACATTTGGATACTGCCATCTTTTCCAGATTCTCATCAATCTTTGCACAATTATCAGAATAATTCCTGATCATCTAAATGTGAAACAGTTTTGATGAGAGTAACTTCACCTTTTACTAAATATCACCCAGTAATTTTGTCACAAAGGTATTAAGATTTTAAAGAGCTGAACATTTTCAGAAAAACTTAAAACTTATAACACATACTGACAGTTGACAAAGAAAGCCAACACACTGTATGCTAGGTCCTGACAGAAACTATAATATTCAATGTTATAATGGTTTACATACTTCACAGACGGCTGAGTAAACTTCAGAGATGAGGAATATTCCATCTTGTGTTCTTTTGGGTGTTATTTTCTTCTTCCATACTCCTTCCTGTTCACTATTAATGACATTTCCCAGTGAGGCATGTAGAGTCTCCTGATTTAAAAAAAATAGGCTGTAAACACAGCAACAAAACAGAGCATTTTATTGGTGAGGTCAACATTGCTGTTTCTTACCTGTAGACAGTCACAGTATGCTTTCTTAATCTGGTTTAGCAAGTCACCACTTGTGAAAAACTTCTTCTCTTTCATCTCTGGCTGCAGAGAAGGACTTCCAAGAATCATCTCACTGGAAGATACAATGCAAAGGTGAGATGATTTGATTTTATAGTCAATCTATTCAATAGAATTGTCTGCAATACTCATATCAACTGCTCACCTGTGATAGTTGTTGATAACAAAATCCAGCATGGCATAATAATCTTTGAGTTCTGTGATCTTTCCCAGAAGCACTTTAAGGCGTTCACCTACAAACTCATGACAAGATGAAGCATAGGTTTCGAACACTAGAAAACTCGGGGGATACAGATTCAAAGTTTCTGCCTTCACCATCTCCAGTAGCTCCACAATCTTTTTACCCAAAAGCTCCAAGTGCTCTCCGATACAGGAAACATTTTGCTCATAGCTGATCGGGAGTCTCTTCCCAAGTGTCTCCTTCACCCCTTGCTGTATTGCAGTCCTCCAGGCTTCTCTCCATCCCCCTACTCCTATCAAATCTCCTTCTCTCTTTTCCTTATCCTGAATGATGGCAGCCACCTGCACCAGTAGTGTTTTGTTGCAAGAAGGCTGGGCACAGGACTGACGGACAACTGTAGTAAGTTTATCCCTCAGGTTGTTGTAGAGCAAATTCAGATCTTTCTCTTTATGAGCCAGTTTCACTGGAGAAGCTTTTTCACCCAGAGCATCCTGTTCACACTGAACCTCCTTCTGCAGTGAGAGTATATTCAGATAAGCCTCTTTCAAGGTTTCCAGTTCAATGAGCTTGTTAATCTCCATTACTGCACAAAGAGTAATGAAAGAAAAAGATTAAGTTTCAGACAAAAAAACAGGATTGTTTGACATTTCGACAGATATACATAATATGCTACATTTATGAGACCTTAGAAAATACTGGTACTTTGTAAAGTATTTACCCGACAAAGGTGTTGCCAGAATATTGTTGCTGAAGTCACAGTCTGTATCCATTACAGTGCTGTTTGTGGCACCATGTTCTGGGTTAGATTTAAATATTTCCTTGACAGATCGTCGCTTGAAACTTCTCCAATTTGTCAACCTAAAGCTATCTTCTGTTGTAGGTGACCCTAAACAACAAATAAATAAAGTCTTACAAACTGGCCTCCTACAGTCCTTCAAGAGCTGTTTAAGAGCTTCCTTTTCAAAGAACCCTCAAGGACTTAATTTTTTTTCTAAGTGTGACTTTATTTATCTTCATTACAGATTACACAATCCTATAACTGTAATCCAACCAATTCTCTATAAACGTATTTTCAAATTTCTACTCAACTTTCATCATATCATGTCAAATGCAAAACAGTCCTACAACTGCATTCTTTTTGATATTACACAAATTTTATAATAGCCTATTATTCAGCCATGTAAATGAAAAGTGGTAGTGAAGTGAAATAATTTACTTTGTGTGTCAGAAGAGTCAGGCTTGCTATTAGACGCAGTGCCATCTGATGCTTCTTCATTTTCTCTTCTTTTTTTTCTGATTGAGAGGGTTCGTATCAAGGTCTTCAAAGTCATTGATCCACCTGAGCTCTTTTCAGCAGGACTTTTGCTTTCTGCCATTCTGTAAACACATATCATCCATGAGATTTCCAACTGAACTTCCATGCCAGATTATCCATCTATCTATCTATCTATCTGTCTGTCTGTCTGTCTGTCTGTCTATCTATCTATCTATGTAGTGCAGTGTTTATTGTCCAACAAAATTAGTCAATAATCCTAATCCACAGGTCCATATAGGTGACAAACTGGGAAATGAAGGATTGTCTATCTTTTAAATGAAGAAAATAAATAAAAATGTACAAAAAAGAAGCAATGCAGTTAACCGTGTCTAGCCTACTGCATTCAAGCTCAGTAAAACCGGCTCAACAGTTTACTCTAAACACCATCCCAATTAATCTTTGCACGTGTTGGCTATCGGTTTTGGTGAAACGTACTGAAATAAGACCCTTCCATCGCCGACAGAGCAGTGAGACCACACACACACACACACTGCCACAGTAACAAGCACATTTTGAAGCAGGTTTTGAAAAGCTACGTTACCTGTCTAACGACGGCCTGGAGGTGTAAAGAGAGTCGAATGAAGGACGGTGCTTTTAACCACAAAAATGCCAGATTCTCCTTTACTACATCCAGTTTTTTGTCTGATCAGACGTAAAAAAAAATTTGTTAGATGCTGGAACGTTTACTAACAATAATAGAAAAAATATATACTTAATAGGTTACGGAAACCTGACAACTCACCTGAGCTGTTCAGCCGTTTGCCAGTGGAAAGAACTGCTTTCACTTTCACAGCCGGCTTTATAAACAAAGATCTGTCCCCTGTTGTGTAAGAACAGCCAGCTGTAAACCCTGTACAAGACAAATATTTATTTATTAGTTGGTTTGTTGGTTTAATTATTTATTTGTTGGTTGGTTGGCTATAGGTGTTTTTTTAACTGAACATTTAAAATAAGAAAGGAAAAAAAAGACTATAAGGCTATTTTAAGGCTATTTATGTACAGCACGTTAAGACAACAAGGTTGAATTAATGTTCATGTTCATTAACTAGCTAATATCATTAAAGATTAAACACAGGTTACATATTATACATGTTATTCCTCCTGCCGTTCTCCAGATCCTTATCGCCTTTCCGTAGCCAGTTTTACATATGGCCTTTTTTACTGCTACACTGGTTCAGTGGGCTACTTTGACTGTAGTTTTCTTTCTTTCTTCCTTTTAATTTTAGCCAGTCTAAGTTAGTATGTGGTTTATTTAAATACGGCCACAATTTTACTAAACTTCTGCAAGTGGTAAGCACAACAGAGCACCTCGATCCTGGCGTCGTTCATTCAGTAACCCGGGGAAAAGAAGACATTTTACACACATTTATGACCCTTAATCCAGGTCATAAACATATAGCCTGTTTTTCAGATCGTGTATGTTTTTTTTGTCAAATCTGTGCATAGTATCCGTGTAGTACGTTTAGCTCGGAATGTGTGCGAAAATAGGAAGTGAGGAAGTTCAACTACAGGCTGTGTTTATGTATAAATATCACTTTTCGTCTGTCATTGAAGTCGCTCGGCTTCCAAACTGCATCTATAGGCTCCATTTACGGGATCATTTGTTTGACTGATTGCAGTTTTTCCCAAACACCTGGTTAAAGTGGTGTGTAGCTTTAATGACTGTGTTGAGGTCATACACAGGTGATTTCCGAAGGTAAAAACGAAGGTAAACGTTAGTAGAAGTCAGGTGATTTAACCGGAGTGGAAAGCGAAAGGGATTGTGCAGTTGAAGATTTCAGGTGTGTGCTTCACTATAACCGGAGGGTAAGTCTCTGTCTGCCACTGTCACATCACCTGCTAAAAGAAAACTATTATTACTATTACGGTTAACGCGCTGCTCCTGTCGCTTGTAGCTTGTTGCTGTGTGTCCGAGCCATTCCTCAAGGTTAAAGCGAGTCGGTTCGGTGTGTGTGAAGCTTTTCTTCTTGTGCAGTTCATTACATAAACCCTTCAGACTTTTTTTTCCTTCAGAATATTAGAAATAGTTCGCTTGCTTGTCTCTAAAAGGTAATAGTTAATCTAAGTTCAATGTGCAAAATGTCATTTCGGTGAACTCAACGAAGGCGAGCATTAGACTTTAGAGCATTATAGCAGGTAGTACTATAACTATAACACTGTTTATCTCCTTATTCAGTTCAACAGCTTCATGTGTTGTTTTTGTTTTTTTGTAAATAACTGTTTATGAAATCTAAATATCAGTCAGGCTTTACTCTTTTTAAGTTGAGCAATTGACCAGGTTTTAAAAAACTGATTTAGGCTATTTAAGACACTGTGTGCATAAAAAATGAAAAAAATGTTTTTTGTTTTTATAGTCTACCTGTATACCCAGGTACTCCTAAATACATTCTTTCCATGGTTAAAGAAGTGCACTTTGTAATGCACTGTGGAACTGCATAGACCGGATTTCTTTGACGTATTATACTCATTATGCTGCTATTATATCATGTCACTTTCACATGCTATTCAAGTGGATCATTTTATTACATAAGCACTTCCGGTCTTTGTTTTTCTTGTTGGCTTGTGCCTTTTGTCCTCATATCTGGCATTGTGTATGGATTATTCTTTGATTCATCTTCAGTAACGGCTTTATCCTTGTCAGCGTCGTGGTGAATGAGTCTGTCTTGGGAATACTTGGTTCGAGAGGCAGGTAATTCATTCACAGGGGCAATTTCGTGTATCCAGTCTCTCTGCTGGCATGTTTTGGGAGGTGGGAGGAAACCAGAGAACCTGGAGGAAGCCCACTGAGGACCCTGAACTACCTGTCAGTGTGCTGCCCTACGTACAAGTTACTTTTAGTAAATATGAAGGCAGCAGGGGTGGAAAATACTTGCATTGTTTAGATTTTAATCAATTATTATTGGGTAAATACAGACCCATTCCAAAAAATGTGAATATCATGGAAATATTGATTAATTTCCATAATTTCATTCAAAATGTTCATAGATTATAGATTCAGGGTCCACAATTTAAACAATTTCAAGTATTTATTTGTTTATTTTTACATAATCTGGGCTTCCAGCTCATAAAACCCATGAAAACAGGAATTCACAAAATTAGAATACTGTGGAGAAATCAGCCCAAACTACTTCTCAGTTTTTGCAGAAAAAAAAGAAATTAGGATCACAT
>JAOUQY010000042.1:13727414-13739921 GCA_028566355.1 Doras micropoeus | reverse complement strand
TTGTCCCATGAAAAGATATACTTAAATATCTGCAGAAATTTGAGGGGTGTACTCACTTTTGTGATACACTGTATATAGATCATGTACTTATCCAGTGTTTGTTAGGAAATGCTGATGCTGTGTTGTTGACAAATTTTGTCTGCATTTGAAATCCCCAAGCAATCTCAACAACAGGGAAAGATAACACCAATTTCAGACTATCTTGGTACAGAACAGAAACACAGAAAGGAAATGAGTAAGACTGACAGGACAAACTAAAATATGAAGTGGGGTGGGAAATTAGATAGAAATAGAAATTGGCAGAAGCACAGATTTTTTTTTTGTATATATGGTTTATTTTGCAAGACAAGGACAAGTGTGGTACATCCGTGTCTCAGAAACATAACAATGTAAAGTAGGCTAATAAAATCTTTCAAACCTCCTTTTCTCTTTTTCTCAGTACATACCACAGTTATACCACATCACTACTGCCACCATGTAAGGATCCTGAGCTCCCAGTACAGTTATTACTTACAGTTATTATGTATTGGTTCTCTGACTGAGTAATACATTTCAGTTTGGAATTGAAGATTGAATTCTTTAAATGGTTTAGATAGCACACCTTACAGAGAGTTCAAGCAGTCATGAGAAAAAGAAGATTTTACATCTGTGACACCTGGTGCAGACGCAATAAGTGGAAACCACAATCCACATCCTGCCTTTCTAACCTTTTCTCACATGACTTTCTATATGGTACAAATGCACCTGTTATTATGACAAAAATTACATTGCTGAAGCTCTGTGCCCTCATGGCGTCCGGTTCATCCTGCTGGAGTTTACTGAATTGGCGTTGTTCAAGACATAGAGCTGAGGAGAACGGTAAGAAGACAATAATAATAATAATAATAATAATAATAATAATAATAATAATAATAAATAAAACAATCATCACAAAAATCATCACAATAATAATAATAATCAGCATCATCATAGTTACTATAGGACTATAAGTAATATTTTGTTATGTTGTTGTTACACTATTCAAAAAATAAATCTTTGTCTGGTTGATTTATTCACTGAAGGCGTTTTCCCCACATCGCTCAGAAAAGATGTTTTCATTTTAACCAGCGACTTTATATGCCGCAATATCCTGATTGCAGGTTCATGTAAAGAATGTTATGCAATAGCAATGTGATCATGTCGCAAGCATTGGTTTTCAGTGCGTTTGGGTCGGTATTATACACAATAGTTCACTTCTTTAGTAAACTACTATACTAAATAAATTAATCGACTGCACTTTCCAAAAAAAAATAAGAGTAGTGGGGGCAAAACCGGGACTAGAATCTCATACCAGCGCCGTGCCGCTCAGGATGCAGCGTGTAACGAGCAGCACTAATGCGTCCTGCTCACACATCTTCCTGGAAACTTCATGTGCACGGGAAAGTGTCTGTTCACGGGCCAGGTCCTCCCCCTGTGAGTCTCAGTGGAGGGGGATGCAGCCCATATAAGCAGCTCAGACTAAAATCACACAGCACTCACAACACTCAGAACACTGGTGAGTTGACTGCTTTTGACTTTGGTAAACTTCAACCCAGCTTTATTTACTGCCTCAACAAAGAAGGGATTTCTATATATTGGACTCAATTTCTATATATGATTCAGTGTCTCTGTAGCTTTTTTGCGTCCTAACTTGCAAAAACATTACACCATCCAATTATTAGGCTATCCATTTTCAACAAATCAGCTACATAACACAGTCATAACTGTCATTCGTTTTGTTTTTAAAACTAACCTACTAACCTTGCAAAACTATTAATTAGATCCCAGCTACATATATTTAATATTGCCTGTATTAATTATTTGTGTGCCTTAGATAATGTAGGCTACCTGTAACCTCTGAATCATTTCTGTCTCAAAGAAACGATGACTGTTGGATCATCATCTCCCATAGAAAGAAGGGTCTCGCCTTCTAAATCAAAACTTTCCAGATTGAAATTAAGCCTACCATTTTTCAAAAGGAATGCCCATGTTCAGGATGACGTCAAGTCTGAAGGTAAGGACATTTTAGTACTTAGTTCTCTCTCCAACCTGTTAAGATAAAAAATAGCTTAGTCTGGTTCCTGTCATTAATGAAATATAGTGTTGTTGTGGTCTTTACAGTAAATAGTTTGCAGTAAGTGTTCTGTGCAACTGAGCGTGGGTTTATATTGTCCTGGAGTCCTAACTGAATTTCTGTGCTTCTGTCTGCTTTAGAGGTTCTGTTAACTTTTCAACAGAACCTACAGCAGAATCACTTTGCAGTGGCAGGGAAGCAGCTGATAGATCGAGAGCAGAATTTGTTTGCTCTGAAACAGCAAGGGGTAGGATCCAGCAAGAGCATGCTGAAGGATGAGGAGGAAGATGAGGAGGAAAAACTGAATAAAGACTTTGAAGACCTTTTAAAGAAAGTTATGTCAACAGTTGAGAAATCTCTTGATGTTCAAACTAATGAAGAGAAAGAATTTCTTAAAGAGGCAGTCCTAGCCATAGACCAAGAGGAGGAACAGGACAAGATATGGGAAAAGGTTGAGAAAAATGAATGTCCTCCATGGAGGCCGAGGTGTTGCAGACTGGAGCATGACCGCCTGCTTAACCAAATGGTTCTAAATAGGATGGAGGAGGCAAAGCTAGCTTCAAATGTGAACATTAATTCTTCAATTCAGCAGACGATTACTGCTATGGGTAAACAACTAAAGGAAGACCTTCTAAAAATTGCAAAGGACGTGAGGAGCTGCTACCCAAAAGAGAACGTGTGCCAACTGTATGCCAGAATATACCATCAAGTGTTTAGTGACAAGCTCAGGGAAATTGCTGACTATGTACTTGCTGATGAAGACTGCATACATCTACTTCAGTGGGTGAACAGTCATTACCCTCGGTAAGTACTAAGGCATTCTGTAACCTAAAAAAAAGCTTTTAAAGTTTATTGTTTATTAATTTAGCTAAATTTTGCTTTCCAGGATTCTGAGGCAGGAAGAGCTTTCCGAAGTGATTGAATATGAGGATCTTGAAACACTGCTCCCTGACAGTATCCTTGAACAGTTGGAAAACCAGTTTTTGAACATTAAAGAGGTACATGTTGTTGTGTTATTGTGTCTTATGTCTAAGCGCAGAAATAGACTACACTTAGAGAAACCAGGCAATTTGGATTGCTTTGACACTTGACCCATTCAATTTGTATTACTGCTTTTGTGCTTATTCACCAAAAAGTTTAATCTTGTATGCTTTTTCCTCCCTCATTCTCTCCTTTCTTTGGTCATGTCCCTAGAATGAGCTGCAGGCTTGGTGTCAAACGGTCCTGAGCAGAGAGATGAAAGATAATCCTGAACTGATGGATAATTACTACTTAAGCCATCTGGCCATTGATGTGATTCAGGTACTAATACTGAAAATACAGTTAATGCAATGTACTGGAAATATGTGAACGTGTGAAATTCTAAATGCAGAAGTGTTTCTTTCTTCTGCAGTGTGTCAATGCTGTTCTAACCTTTTCAAAGGATCTGCTTGGCTCTTGGTCAAAAACGCACAAAATCACACCCCAGTTAAAACAATTCCTTATAAAGTAAGCTGGTTTTAAAATATAAATTTTTTAATTAAATGTTCATTAGTTACTTCATATTTTGGAGCAGAATCATTTTTATAGACACAATTATGACCATTTTAATATAAATTGGCTTGTTTTCAGTTACCAGAATTTCCTTGAGCAAGTGATTGAGGATAATCAAGCAAACACTGATGCTGTATTGAAGGCCAACCTGCCCTGTATCAGAGAATTCAGGTAATCATCTGGAAATGTACTTGCAGTATGCCATTGTACCTCTAGAAGGGACCGATGTGCAACCTTTATTGTTTTTCTAGGAATTACATAATAACGAATCCAGATCCCTTTCCACAAAACATCAGGAATGACTGTATAGATCTGCTGACAAGGATGACAGACAAATGCCACAGTTATTTCACCAAACCAATCCATAAAGACCTCAAGGTAACTCAGATGTAGAAGTGTATTTATTTTATTCATTTATACCAATGTATTATCATATTAATGCATTTCGTGAATCTACATACCTTCAAATGATTATCTACTTGGTTTCTATTACTATTCATACTGCTAAAAAAGTCTTGATTTCGATTTGCATCTCTGCGTGCTTCCACAGGGGACATATGCCAAACTGGGTACCCAACAATGGATTAAACACAATGAACACGTGTGTAGTGAATTGCTTCAAGGGGTGCAAAAACACATTCTCAATATCAGAAATCTGCACGAAGCATGCCTTAAGGTACAAAGTGCATAGAAATATTAAGAGATATACTGATGGATATACTCATTTCTGCTTTCTAGTATAAACTTATGGTGGCCTGTTGGATTCTTAAATCTCTGATCTGTTAACAGGATTTGGTCAGCAAGCTTCATGAAGAAGTGTTGGCTGAGTATGTGAGGAAAATGATGAAGAAGAAGATCAAACTTAAAGATGAGATAAAACTAATTCAGGCAGCTGAAGCATTGTGCAACAATAATCAGAAAATACATGCTCTGTTTACTAAGGCTGTAAGTATTATATACATCTGTATGATGTAACTGTGTTTCTACTTTGTTGGAAACGGTTTAATAGACTTGTCTTCATGCAGGGGTCAAACATGACGGGCCTGGAAGATATCTTGCCCAAACTAGCTGATCTGCTGAGACTAAACGATCCACACTGCATTGAATTTCAGCTGGTCACCCTCTCTACCATTTACCCAGACCTCAGGTAATGTTTTTCTCCAGATGTTGATGTGCACATTCATGTAAAATACAAAGTTTTTACACCTCAGAAACTGATGTAACTGTTGTGTTTAACAGTGAAGCCCATGTCTCTGCCTGGCTGCACCTCAAGGCAAACCTCGCTCCTTCAGACCTCAAAAAAATTAAGAAGACCTTTGCGATGTATCATCCTCAGAACTCAGACTGCAGTGTAGATGGCCAAGAAATTCCCCTTCATTCAAGCAGTAATTTCTTCTCCAAAGTAGCCATTAAGTAATCGTCCGAAATGCTGTAAAATACTGAATGTTTCTCATTCTCATGCTGTATGTTGTATGTTGCTGCATGCATGTTTTATGCAATGCCATGTGCAATGGAAATGATTGTACTGTATTTTTAAAAATTGTAAATAGATACCCTACACATGTTAAAGTAAGTTTTTGTGTATTTGTTTGATTCGACTTGTTGAGCAGGGCATTAGTACAGGCCCCCTGCGAAGTCAAAACTGTTATTATATAACATATATTATTAAAAGGTTTTCCTGTGTTCCTGACCATGGAGAGAAACAGTAATAAACCATATTTTTAGTGTATATAAACATTCTCTTCCTGTTTTACTGCAGTGCATAATGATACTTTCTATTGTGTTGAACATTGACATAACCAGACATTGACTCTTGGTTTAAGACTTGTTCTGGGAATACCTTCAGACCTCAAAGCAGTGCCTAATTACTGGAAGACACAGGACATGAGTTTTCCTTTACAACTCAGCCTGGCTTAGCTGCAACTATTAGGAATTCAACAATAACTTCCGTATCCTCTGCTGTCTGGGGGAGCTCATTAAATCTAGTGTAGAGAGGTTGCTATTGTCTGAATATTTATACGTGAAGCTTATTCATTGTATGAATGTTTTTAACATGCCCCTAAAAATCGTATCATTTATTTGAACACAATTAGAGCTTACAGCCACCTAGCAGGAGCACGGTTTCATTCATTCTTTACGGTTTAATCCATTTTTTGTCCCAGCTGAGGTAATACCAACACCTTACAAATTAATTTTAATTTGTTAATTTTAATGCAATAAAAAATGATGGATAAATTACACATTTTAATCATATCAGCTTTGCTTTGCTATAAATGCTCCATTTTATGAATCAATGTCCTGTTTCAATAATTACAATTCTGCCCCATTTGATTTCCCAGAAAATGGATAAGCAGACCAAACTATCGAAAATATGTATGCAACATGCTATGTATTTGTGTTGAACTTCCAAATCGGCTACTGCAACATAAGCACTAGGAATTAAGGGACCCAGTCTGTACTTCCTGTACGTCTGTTCCTTGTTACTGGGATGGTACCAGGTGTCCGTTTGTACCTTAGTGTGTGTGGTGTACCTTTAATTAACTTGGAACAGTTAGACTTAAGGCCAAATTATGTACATTAAATTATTTTTAAGGGTTTACAGGTAAAATATGCATACTTACAGAACATAGCATGCATGCTTGATAGTACCATCCCAGCAACAAGCAAAAAGAAAGTTTGTATATTAATAAATGATCAACTACTATTTTACTATTTACTAAATATATGTAAATGCGTTTAAAGGTATATACAACATATATATGTTAAAATATATCTAGATAAATTGTTTAGATTCATTTTACTTTGGTAAAGGGATGTGCTACAGAGGCATGGAGCTCCTGCCCTAAGCATATTAGGTTTTAGGCGGTTTGCTGATTTGGATCAAGTCGATGTATTTTATTGTACCTCTGCTGCAAGAAAACAAGACAGTGTATGAGTATAGCTGGATATACTCCAAGTTTAGCTTTATTGGGGCACACTGATGCTACTTCAGTCAAATGCTGCCCTCATATGGACATTGCTGTGAATTTTCCTAAAGGCAGTTTAAAAAGTAACAGCTAGGTAAATGAGGTTATGGAGTGAAATACTGTTTCATGCTAATGTTCTATCAATCAAAGTATTTGAAATTACTTTAGAAATTAGCACAGGGACATAACAGGCTAATGTGAGAAAACAATAGACAGACACAACAAGGTCTATATATGTGTAAAAATATATTTTGTAACCAAAACACACAATATAAGCAAAACTAATTTAATGATATGACACATAGAGACTTGCACAACTAAACACAACATTTCATGTTTATATTTAAACAAATCAATTGTTAAAGCTTAATCTGTTGTCTTAGTTAGACTTTAGGCAAATAGTGTAAACAATGCCAGTGCTACATGATTGAAAAAAAAAAAAGAAAAAAAAAACATGTAAAAATTGTGAAATTATGCATTATTTCCAGAAGCAATAAGTAGCTAGCTTTAAATTACTATTAAAAAATGTAACAATATATTGGCAAAAAACGGCAAAAAAAATGTTGATGGAATGGAATAATCATGGTGAGAATAAATTAAATTAATCTGATTTAGAAATAATAAATAAATACAATAACTCAAGTAATAACTGGAATGTCAAATGTCAGTGTAATTTAAAATCATTTCTTATAACCCATCAATCAGTGTCATGTTTAGTTCTGCAATAGTGTCTTTAGACAAAAACCAAGAACAGCAACTCATTAAACACACGTTAAAGTCATCTTAAAGACAACAGATCCAGTACACACGGCAACGAGGTCTGACGTGGTCTCCATTCCTGACCTGGTCTTCAATTTCCCTACTCACTTCAATTACGTCCTTAATCTGTCGTCTTGACAGTTCTCCTCTCCAGTATAGTAGGGGAGGTATGTACTCCTCACTACAAGTAATTACAAACACCGGCTTTTCAATAAACTTTGTTATTAGCCAGAAATGTACCAGCATGTATAAGAGTTTACATTTTAACTAATTTGAATTTGTTAGTACATAAGAGTGCATGTGTTTACCTCTCTTTAGGGAATTTGATATACAGTTCTGAGCAGAGAAGTTTAAGGCAATCTATATCACGGCACTGCAGTATCGAACCCAGTTTCAACAGGACAATTTTCTGCTCATCATCGCTTCCATTCTGTTGAGAAACATTAAAATTACATTTGCTTTGAATAACAGGTTACAGATCAAATTTAGGCATGAAGACTGGTCGAAATGGCAGGCATTCAGCAAAATGTAAAATAAATTCAAATAGAAGCATACGAGTTTGCAATGCAATCATACTCAGTATTCTGTATTGGGAGTTACTGTGCAGCAATTAGTACATTTATTGTGCCATTTTACAGACATAGCATAAGCACAATAGGTGTTTATAGTGAAATTGATAACTGCTATCTTGATTTATTCAGATTACAATTGTCTACATTTGTTTTCGTGTTTCTTTGTAATTCTAAGGTTCGTGTATCTTTGTAATTCTTTGGCAAGAATGTATAGTATATTAACATTTGTGTTTCTGACCTGCTGTGCGAAGTTGGAATGGAAATGTTCAGCATCCAACATTATCCTCTTTCCCACGTCAATCCACCTTTTTTCCAATTTTTTGTACTTTCTCTGCATTAAACACTGCAGATAAGCCCTGGTAACACTGTGGTATGCAGCTTTTACAATAAGCTAGAAAACAGGAAGAGTCACCGTGTGTCAAAGTATGCAGAAAATTGGGATAACATTTAACAACTAAAAAAACTTTTTCTAAATTACAATTAAAGTAAATGTTTAAAATAATGATACGTACTTGACCAGATTCTCAGAGATATGTCATTTAAATGTGAAATTATTACAGTATACATACCTGTTTCGTCTCCCGCCCCGGTTCCATTTGGGGTAAAGTTGCAAGCAGGCTTTCAATTATGGCCATCATATGATTTAAATGTCCATCCTCTTTCTTGAAATATTTCTTTAAATTGTCCTAAAATTGTAAAATGTCATATTTTAAAATGTAATGAATTCATGCATTGTAGTACTTGCATCTAGAGAAAGTCCAATCACAAACTAAAGAAAAAAGCTTAGCAGTGTTTGTAATACTGAGCTGTAAGATTATCCTATGTGTTACCTGCTGTCTGGGGAATTCCACTACAGTACTGCACGTTTTTTGTAATACATTAAGGACTTACCTTTGCTTTATTTGCAAATATCTCCTGTGCACTGGATAAAGACTGAGTCTCAAAGTTTTCTAACATCAGGAGAGTGGAAGCATCTGTGTTGTTGTTTGCATCAATAATGCTCAAAGCATAGGACCTGCAGCAAAGGAAAATCATATCAAACCCAACTCTCATAAATTACATATAGACAAGGTAAATCTGCATTCTTGTTTAAAAGATGATTTGAGATAAAACACAAAAACGCTAATGAAAACTAAAGTAAATCATTTTAAAACAAGCAAGCAATCACCAGATCATACAACTCACAGCATCTCTCTTAATAAAGATGTTTTATGCTGACATTAAATAACCTGGTTGACCTTATGGAAATGTGTCTGAGCACATCATATGATCCATTTTCATCATTTGACAGACATGCTTATTCATGGGCTGACTGATGTTTTGTGGACCCCACCAAAAACATAAAGCGTGATTTTTTTTATTTTTTATTTTTTTATGAAAATTGAAGGCTCTTTACCCAGCTCGCTATATTGTTAAAGGCTAACTTTGGTAAAATGGGCAGCACAGTGGCTCAGTGGGTAGCACTGTTGCATCACAGCAAGGAGGTCCTAGGTTCGATCCCCAGGTAGGGCGGTCTGGGTCCTTTCTGCGTGGAGTCTACATGTCCTCCCTGTGTCTGCGCGTGTTTACTCTAAGTACTCTGGTTTCCTCCCACAGTCCAAAGACATGCAAGTTAGGTGAATTGGATGTACAAAAAAATTGCCCTATATTCCTTGTGTGTGTGTGTGTGTGTGTGTGTGTGTGTATGGCTGTGTGTCTGCCACCCAGTGGTGGATGGTGCTCTGTCCTGGGTGTTGTCCGCTCTCCCTTCCCTGCACAACATTCAGTCCCCCAGGGGGCTGTGGTCTCCGGTTGAGAGTACGCTGTGCGCAATTGCCTGCCTCTTCTCACCAGTGTGTTATGATTGGTGTTAAAGTTGTATGCCATAAAAGCTGTATTAAAGTTGGGGTTAAAGTTGTATGTAAAGCGCCCTTGGGTTTGAGAAAGGCACTACATAAATGTAACTTCATTCAATGATCACATTTCAAACTCACCTGAGTTGCCTACAGGTATAAATTGTCCTGAAATTCTGCAGCAAATTTGCCTCATCAGGCTTGTGGGCATTCGTATACCTGCCAACACACATCCATTGGTAGAGAGGCTGTTAATTTTATACTAATTAATATCATTTCAAAAAGTAAAACTGCTGCTGTTTAGTGTAAACTCACATTTGTATGAAACTGTGAAGTTCATCGCAACAAAGTCTTTGTACGTCATTTTTAAGTGTGTGGCTGATTGTTTTACTTTCCTGAATGGGAGCATTCAGACACTTTAAAGAGACAGAGAGAGGAAGGGGGGTGTTAATGTTGGAGAGATTCTGGACATACGTGCATTTAAAAATGAGACATCCTTTCTGCCTAGTACCTGTATAACATCAAGTTGGACGTGAATGAAAGCCTCCTCATTGCTGTCATCACAAACACTATTAGACTCATCCTGCTGCAGGATGTTGTGCAGGGTAGTCGAGATAGTGTCGTGCAGGAGCTTGAGGAGTTTCTCTTTTGACTTTTGCAACCAGTCAGACAGCAAGAGAGGGTCCGATACACCATTCTGTTTGATCAGGCACCCTTTATTGTCCTGCCTGTAATGTTAAATAATTAAACAAACCATGACAAGCCATTAAATATGGTTATGCACTATCCCAGAAAATTGGATCATGATAATTACATAGGTAAAGTACCTACCCAAAGTATGTCTTTTTCACCCATTGTAGAAGGAATAAGGATTCTTTCACTGATGAACTTCCATCCATTAACAAGCACAAGGTGTCAAACAGGCGGCGATTATAACTGTCAAGCAGGTACCTTACTAGTTGTGAATCCTCTAAGACTGGAACCAAGACAGTCACCTTGCTACGTATGAAATTTATAGCATCATCCAGGAATTCCCCAGTGTGTGGCTGTGAGTTTGTTGGCAGTGCAGGAAAGTTGTTATCTACAAACGTCTCCACTGCTGTGAGGTACTCTTTCAACATGTACTCGCTGCCCAAGCGCCCATTTCCACCAGGTGTGATGCCATTCTGCTTTCCGCACTGTTTTACCTGCTCAGCAGTGTCTTTTAGTTCCTGGAAATATATGTCTCCTGAAAGTGCGTCTGTGAGAACGGGAAGGACTGAATCTTGAACATACATTCGGGGATCTGTACCAATCTGCTCTGCTGTGTTCATGA
This sequence comes from Doras micropoeus, assembly GCA_028566355.1. Taxonomy (NCBI): domain Eukaryota; kingdom Metazoa; phylum Chordata; class Actinopteri; order Siluriformes; family Doradidae; genus Doras; species Doras micropoeus. The sequence goes on along the minus strand of JAOUQY010000042.1, from coordinate 13,728,852 downwards.
GCAAACCGGGTTGTTGTCTGGAATCATCTGTAATTAAACATTGGTATAAAATGGCATCTGATAAATAAAGCTGCTTACTGACATTTTATATATTTTTGGTTTTGAAACAGAAAAGGAGTTCTACACTATTCTCAAGTCAGAAGAATATGGCTATCAAAATAAATCAACAATCTATTGCAAAAATATGTCTGATAAGTCCTCTCTTGTAGTTGTTAATATTTGGGCTACATGGAAAGCAAGAAGGAGCTAAAATAGTTATCTTTGTCTTCCTAAAGTCTTCATTATGATCATGGAATTGGAATACTAAATGATAGACAGTAATAAATGAATATACAACTTACCATCTGCAGGTTCAGTGGGCTCTGAGATCATGCAGCTCACCAAACTTTCTTCTTGACTACCCTTACATTTTTTCTTAAACAAGTGGTTAAAGTTTTTCGAAATCCTTGACATTTTTCCTTGTTCGTCTTCTCCACTGCAAACCTTCTAAATGTTCTCAATGTTTTTGTTATTATTACTGCTAGAGTTATTCGGTGAGAGTTCTGATTATACCTTGTTTACTCACCACAAGCTCTAAGCAGAGCTTTTATATGCACATCCATGGCTGGTATTCCCCAGTCATTAGCCAACCAGCTTCATCCACATGCAAATAACCACAGCAATGGTACTTTCCCATTACCTCCAAGCTCAGTTAAAAAAATTCCCTAGCTTTTCCTTTTGTTTTATTTACATGCCTTTATTACTTTTGTTATACACTTTTTCTAACATAGTAGGTATATAAAATATGTTAAAACGATTTTATAATAACATCTTTATGACTCAGGTGGGGGCAATGTTATCCAACTCATGCACGGTTGATTTGCCATAAACGATCGAGCTCACCATAAACATCAGACATAACTAAAAGAAATGTCTTTATCAATAAAGCAATAATATTCCAGTTTCCATACATGTACACAGACAGATTACAAGGACATGTCATGAAAGTGGTTTGTAGTATTTTAGTATTGTAAACAGGGAATATGAGAATATTAATGTTTATTGCACTTCCTGGTAATGCACCTATATTGTCACCTCAATTATAGGCTTATGAATAGCAAAGCAGCAGTCACAGTGCTTAGGGGGGTTAGGTACCTATCTGGTTATAGTTAGTTAGTTAGATAGTAGGTTAGATAGATAGAGCTAACATCTTAACCACTGAGCTACACTGCACATAAATGTCAGGAAAATCCTACTACAACAGCTGAACTTTATATGTGGTATATATCAGTGTCACTTTAAGAGATGGCAGGTGTGTACTGACTATTGTTTAACATGAGCTTGAATGTGACTCTGAATTCTGAACACAGCCACATCCCTAATTACAAACCGGATTCCAAAAGTTGGGACACTAAACAAATTGTGAATAAAAACTGAATGCAATGATGTGGAGATGGCA
>JAOUQY010000042.1:13690456-13713708 GCA_028566355.1 Doras micropoeus | reverse complement strand
TATATATATATATATATATATATATGTGTGTGTGTGTGTGTGTGTGTGTGTGTGTGTGTGTGTGTGTGTGTGTGTGCTAGTACAACTAGCATAGTTCAGCACAACTGAAGGAAACCAGGAAACTGTTAGATCTGCTAGTAAAAGCGCTGGAGCTCAGTGGTGGAGAATAAGGTGAACCAAGTGAAACAAGTGAACCCACTCAGACCAAGTGTGTGGTTATAAAACATTAATCAACATCTCATCAGAAAGACATTCAGTCATGTGAACTGACAATTCAGATGTCTTTCTTAAAAAACATGCTGTGACCAACAGGTGTCAGTATTTATCTGTGAGGAAACTTTCTTTGCTAGTAGTATAGTCGATATAAAAAAGTCAACACAACCCTGCTAAAGTTGCAGGTTTGTGTGATGGAAAAAATGCAACCAAGTTTAATTATTTCAGATCTTTTACCACCTTTAATGTGATAGCTACCAACAAAACTCAATTACAAAACAAATAGAAACTTTTTAGGGGGAAAGGCTTGCTTGTACCAGCCCTCAGTCTTTTTGGGTAAGAGTTTATGAACATGGTACATCTCGATTTGGGAATTTTATTCCACTCTTCCCTGCAGAAATGCTCGAGATCTATTACATTGTGAGAGGATCTCCTGTACACAGCCCTCTTCAAGTCTTTCCACAGGTTTAATAGGATTTAGATATGGATTCAAATCCAAAACATGGATCTTCTGAAGCCATTCCTTTAATGATTACCTCCATGCTTCGTGTCATTGTGATGAAAGGTGAAATGTTTCTTTATCTTCAGCTGTTTAACAAGAGCCTGCAGGTTTTGTACCAAAATAGATTGGAAATTGGACTGATCCATGGTTTTCCTGACTATAGTCCTATTCCCAGCTAAAGAGAAACAGCCCCAAACCTGATTGTCACCACCATGCTTCACAGAGGGTGATGGTCTTGTTTTTGTGACAAACATATCTTTTTTATAGAGCTATGCCTAAAAATGTTGTACCTTGCTCTCATCAGACCATAACACATTTTGCTGCATGTTTTCAGGTGAAGATATGTGAAGAATACAAGAGATTGTTGTCACATGCAGGGAGTGTCCAGTACTTGCCAAATATTCCTGAAGCTCCTTTACTCTTGCCGTCAGTCTCTTGGCAGCCTCTCTAATGAGATTTCATTTTGTCCTTTCATAAAGTTTTCAGGGATGTCCTGTTCTTGGTAATATCACTGTAATCTTCTTTTTTTTCACATGCTGATGAAGGCCTTCACTGTGTTCCATGGCACACTGAATAATTTGGAAATTTTTGTATCCCTGTCCTGATACCTGACATTTCTGAGACACTGTACCTGCTATTAAGCTTTTTACGTACCATGGCTTCAGCAGTCAGGTGAAAACAAGAAGATGTAAGAAAGAAAGAAAATCCTACAGCAACAGTAATCAGAATAACTTCACTGATAATTACTTTTGAACTTGAGTTTGAATGTGACTGGTTCATTCTGAGCACAGTCACCTGTCTTGTTATAAAATGGTCTGAACACTTGTGCAACCAGGTTAATATTTTTTTCTCTCTTTTTCTTCTTTTCCCTAAAAGATTTCTATTTATTTTTGGTGGATGCTGTATTGTATTACACTAAACATGGAAAAAAATACATTATGTATTGTAGTTTCTTTAAAAAAAAATCACATTATTTTGAATGCACACTGTATATACATCAGCACTGAAATGGATTTTAAATTATTATCCTTTGTCAACATTCATGTATAGTCTATATATACACGTATTATATACATTATTATTATATTATATATTATTATATTTATTATTATTATTATATTATACGTATATATATTATGGTGTTATATATCATAGACACACATCAGAATGTCCAGAAACCTCAGACCTGCAGTAGTTAGGAGAATATTATGCTAAATGTAAGAATTTCACATTTAACCCGTGGAGATGATTGCTAATTATTGGATTTATGGTTTATGAGTTATATCAGATGAATATTTAGGGTTTATTACAACTGTAATGAATTGCTTAGGAGGAGGTTTTGCCGTGAGGGTAATGAGGAGTGTGTACGGAGCTGCTTTAGCTCTACTGTCATTATGCAAGAAGCCTCAGTTTCCCCCCATCGCACCCTTGAAAGCTCCTAAAACTTTGAAACACAAAAGCCAGAGAGTGGCCGAGGGGTTTCTTCCCTTCCTGTGGTTGTTCGCAGCGCCGCCTCGTTTCCACGCCTGTGTTTCCACACATCCCCTCGGCTGCTCCACAGAGGAGGAGCTGCTATTCGCCGCACATCTCCCCGGCGCTCGCAGCCGGGCTTCTGATTGGACTGATCGCTGCTCTGTCAGCTGATGGAGATAAGCGGGGAGGGATTTGTCAGAATACGAGTAGGGGGAAAAATAACACTTGAGGTCCTGGCTTGGTTGCCATTGGGTGGCCATCTTGGAAGGAAGGAGCTTTTAGCGAAGGCGACAGGCAGAGGTCGGAGGAATGAAGCTGTCAGAGAGAGCCTTGTTCTCAGGCCCGTAGTACAGCCGCGGTACTCGGAGCTGTCGACGAGCAGAGTTTCGGGGCTTCACTCTAGTTATCTGTTCACAAAGGCACCGCGGTGGGAAAGTCAGGGCCTGGTGGAGGTTTTCTTTTCTTCTTCCTCGGTAAAGCCGGACATCCGAAATGTGAATCAGGGAGCCGCAGTCAGACCACCGTGCTGCAGCCTGCTGTTATTCGGGGATTCAGTTTTCAAGGCTAGTTTAATGGCTGGACACCGGCTTTGGATTACAGCCGCGTTTTCAGCTCGGGGGGGACGCGGTGTGTAGTCTGGACCTTGTTCCTCCGGTGGGAAGTTTTCCCCAAGTTTGCGCTGACGCTGCGCTTCATTAGCTCGGTAACGGGGGACGGCGCTCGGCTGTAGGCTCGCCTTGTTTCCCGGTGAACATCAGAGCGCTTACGAACTCGCTTGCTTTCTTTCTTTCCTTTTTTTTTTTCCAAAACAAAATTATAATTCAAGGTCGACTCAGGATTCAGCGACACGATGTCCGCGAAAACAGCACTACCACCCGTCAACGAGCGGAAAACTGAAAATGTAAGTACAAAGTGTCTTTCTCGGTGTGTTTCAGATGAACCTTATTGTTTTGAAAAGGCTACAGAGAGTACATCAGTCCCGGAGACGTGATCGTGATCGTGATCGTGTTGTGTGTTGGACAAAAGCTGGAACTTTGTGTCCGCTCACTACAGCAAAGCCTTCACTTCACAAGTTCATTCGACTTGTTCATTACGTTTTCGGATGCAACTTAGTACAAGCTACACCTCTCCTAAATGGTGCCCTGACCAGTGAATTATGCGTACGAATTTGGTAGCTCGACGTTGCTGTGATCAGTTCCTGCTTTGCCCCAGTGTCGCATTTCTGGTGAGTGATTAAACGCTTTAGTGTCAGATGGACAGATGGACCCCAGCATGATGGCACGCGCGCGGGGTCTGCAGCATCAGGGAGTGGACTTTTCATCTACCTAATGTGTGCAGCATGATTCTAACAAACAACTCTCCCCGAGCTGAGTCTGTACTGCACCGTTTTAATGATCTGCCTCTGTATGTGAGGTGTATCCTGAGGTTTACATTGTCACTTTGACTGAGAAGAGTTAATGCGCATTGGCGTGAAGGAAGGAAGGAAGGAAGGGGGGGTAAGTCAGCTGTCTGTTTGGTGAGTCACGACTAGGAACTGCAGGTGAACGCTTACTGCTGCAGTTTCTCTACACAACACATCTCCAGCCTCATACAGCTCTGAAATGTCGCAGCACGAACAGTGTGTGTGTGTCCTGTCATGTGTGCGTCACAGTGTGTTCACACAGTGTGTAGGTGGGTGTCTGTGATGTGCAGGTGATTTGACCATCACTGACTGCAGCTTGTCTTTGGGATCAGATTGCTTTTCCGTCGAACCGTTCAGAGCCACTGCGTTTTTCTAATCTTTCGTATATATGACCTCTACAACCAGAGGAACGCAGTGCACCTGCACCTTATAGCTATATAATCGAAGCTCAGAAGTGTTTATGAATGTCACTATTTATATAAATGCAAGTGATCTGAAGAGCATCATTGCACATGGATCCTACAAGAGAACTCCAGGTTTACACATACATGAGCAGTTTTAGAATCCAGTCCTGGAGGACTATAGTACCGCACTTAACCTCGTCTAACACGCCTGAGTAAACTCGTACACTGAGAGTGCCGTCATGAATGTGATCTGATAGAGGAGGAGAAACCCAAATCTCTGGTGGAGTCTGACAGCACAGACGTAGATCAGCATAATAATGGGAGGTGTTGGTCAGCATTGGTGTTAATGCACTGACTCATGCCTGTTACACAGATTTTCAGCACGGATGTACCCTGTCTGATGAGTATCACCAGAAGCGAGTATCGGTGAACCCCCGCTCATAAGAGGCCCAGCAGTTTACTTCTGAAGCGCTTGGTTTGCTAACATAAAAAGGGTGATGGATCACAGCAGTCGTTTAAGTGTTTTCTTTTGAATCACCCTGTCCTAATTAGTCTACCTGTTTTAATATTGGCGTGTTAGCAATGCGTTGTTTTATCATACAGCAGTTATTTCTGATTAACTAATTTAATTGGACATGAGGTATTCCATGAGTGCTGATATTAGAGTATAACACACTGGGACTTTAACTCTGCACGCATCACTCCGCTTTACAGGTGTGCTTTAATAATTGTTAATTACATTAACAACGGTTATCTATCTTCGACTGTAACGAACTTTGCACTACCAAGATTGTCACAAATAACATCAGAATTTAATGCATATTAAATGTCATTGATCAAATCTGTTAAATTATTTCTGTGGTGATGTGTAGCGCTACACAGAGTAGCAAGCTAGTGTGCAGGAAAATGTTTGTGTTGCTTGGCAACAGTCTATTTCCAGTCCAGTTGAAGTATTTGTGTTGATGGTTAAATAAATGATTAAATATACAAAAAAAAAATCTGAATCTGTTTTAGCTGTTTACTGTTAATTAATAAATGGCTCTTGAAGAACTGTTATATAAAAGCAATATCGCACTGGAGGACATGCTGTGATTCTGAATATCACCACAGCTGTGATTATCTTTGATACTTGGCTTTCAGCCTCGTGCTATCGACTGAATCCGAGCTGCGCTGATATTCAGTATAACAGCACTCCCTTTCCTGTGATATTTCTTATTGCTCAGTATTGCTTGCTGTTATATTGTGACAGCATCTCGCGCACGATTAAAAAAAAAAGTCACTTTCCATGGATGCACATATAGCAGCTCAATGCTTGCATTTTACATCAGAGTATACAGATATCACTATAGACATCCCACCTTGCAGAAACTCATTTCAGGAAGGTAGGACTGACTGCCCCAACCCACTCCCCACAACCCCAAGCCCATGAATCAACTCCAAGCCACACAGTGTACCTCCAAGTTGTTTTGTTATGTTCAACTCAATGAGATTTTTTTTTTCTGTGACAACTTTAAGCAAGTCTACAAGCAGCTTAGCCTCATCTCATACAGCATCAATATCCTAGCAAAATCATAGCAGCTAGCTAGCTAGTTTAAATAACCTCAGCTATGCTGATGAACAAATGACACCTGTTAAACTCACCTCAACATGTTATTTAGAATCATTTATCCAACGCTGGGTAATAGAAAAGTCACTGTTGTAGACAGTGCAGTGAGCAACGTGTCATTATTGTGACCTCTGTTAGGCAGGTGTACACTTCTTAGTGTTGGTGTAGTCTGTAGTTGAAGTGTGTCTTATATTTTCTTTTTTTCAGGACAGTGAACTAATGGACTAGCTCTACTGTCATTGTGCAAGAAGCCTCAGATTAGTTAGAGAGAGAGAGAGAGCAACTGTAAATCCAACCCACAGAGAAAACTGAAAACTGGTTTTCGAGACCATTCAGGATGCTATCTCTGTTGCTCTCTCTGTTTGTCACTCCCTGTCTTTGTCTTTTTTGAACTCTTGCTTACTCAATCTCAAAACATAAATTTTCGGGATGTTAGGTATAATTTGCAGGCATCAGGGAGCCGCTATCAGTATGCAGGAGACTCCAAGAACTAATGGAGAGTTGGGATGTCTGTCATTAGAGCTTGCGCAAGGGACGGTCATCTGATTTAGTTAAAACTACACGTAGGCTAGTGCAAGGTCAGCTTTCTGTGGAGACAGTGGTGTGGTGTTGGAGTATCACATGAGGCACATGATTATTTTCTGAACAAGTTAATGAGTTCAGTCACTTCCAGTACATGTTCTGTTGCCTATGGTATACACTAGGTTTACACTGCTTTAAGAAGATGTTACAAATGTGTAATGTTCTGTGATGGGTTTGCTTTTGTTTACTACATATTTATCAGGGAAACAAATATTAAATATATTAAATCAGTGGCTTTATGCTCATCCTACCTTAACAGGTAAAACTTTAATATTTTATCAAATTGATTCCTAACAGATTCCTAATATAATTAAAAGGACTTTATTGATCCCACAGGGGAAATTCACTCGGTACAGCGGCACCAGAGTGAAAGAAAAGAACGTAAAAACAAAATAAAAAAAAAAAGGCAAATGCTAAAACACCTATAAAACAAACACAGATGCATGATGCATACATGATGTCTAGCACTCCACTACAATATTGTTCTTGCTGCTGAAATTTATGGAAGATGGCATAAAGTGTTATTGCACAGGGAGAAATATCATAATAATAAAATATAAATGGGGATGTAGCACCAAAGCAGGATTTGTGCCTTTGTAAAACTGACACCATATGCTGAATAAAGCTGCACAATTACCTTTTTTGTTGTTGCTGTTGTTATTGAAGTGTCCTCTGTAGTATTGATGGCACAGAAGGCTGCATTATGTAAATGAACAGAAACAAATCAGGCAGGTCTTCTTGACTTTTAGAATCTTTTGTCATAAACATAACATAAGTGGCACCGTAATTCAACAGAATATTATACAGTGTCATCAATTTTGAGTTGTGTTTTATATCTCGATGCATATCGCAGTTCTAGCAGTCAGCTCCAGAATCTCATACTGATGAGAAATCCTAATCTTTAATTAGAGAGCGAGAGAAAGAAAGAGAACGAGTGAGTGAGCACATTTTTAATAAAACCATGTTTCACAATTATTGGCACACTTGAAGCTTTTTATGATGAAAATGTAACAGTAGCATGTTTCGTTTTATAGTTTACTTAGTTACTTTTTCTTTTAAGTTTACATGTTTCTTTATAAACTCTTAAGCAGGCCACCATGACTTCCTGTAACAAAATACCCTTAGTAATTCATCAACAGCGGGAAGTTAAAGAATACACAAAAGAAATGAGACAAAAGTATGTTTGACCTCATAAACCAGGTAATGAACCTTCTTAGAAGAGGACACACATGCATTTTGCCCCCGTGCACAGTGAGAAATATTGTTCGAAAGGCAACATCACAGTTGGTGATTGAAGTTAGTACCATTTTGACATTTACTACATTTAGCATGACTTGGAGAAATATATGAAATCATGCTAGTTCACTAGGTCAGGGATGAAGAATACAGTTGGGGGTTAGTATAGCATGAAAATACATCACAAAAAACAAGGTGTTTTTCTTCCCACCAAGTCTCTAAGACTATGATTATATGCCACCTCTATACCAACAATCTGTCTGAAAAGCATGCCAAAACAAATGCTTTTCTTTCATCTGACCGCAAACTTTAGAGCCGGCAGATCACTAGACACTACCGGAACTAGTGTGTGTGGTCAGATGAGATGAAAATAAATCTTTTTGGCACCAAACACTTATGGCACAAAAAGAAGGATGGTTATATAGAAAATAATCTAAGCTCCACTGCTAAGTATGGTGGAAGATCTGTGGTGTTGTGGTACTTTGGATCTTTCCTCCAAAATCCCTGACATGACATGGCTCTCAAAATTTCAGTGTAAGAATAAGACAGTTAGATTTTTTTTTTTCTTTTTCCAAAGACCTGTCTTTACCAGGGTGCCAATATATCTGAAGTTGACTGTAGTAGAGCATTCCACTTATTTTGTACATGTCAGTTGTCCTAGTGCATCATTTTTACGTTTATTTATTTGTATTTATATATTTGTGTAGACATTATCTGACTCTTACTAGGTAGCCTAAAACCAAGCTCGATTTAACTAATATAGATCATGATGATTGTTTCTTATTTCACTTTCACAGCACACATCTAATGGTCACGGTCGTATGGAGGGGGCCTCTCGTTCTGTAAGGTCAGGTGGCCGAAACCGTAATTCAGGCAATTCAGGCTCTGAAGACCAGAGTCCTCATATTGGGAATTACCGGCTCCTGAAAACCATTGGAAAAGGCAACTTTGCCAAGGTCAAACTGGCTCGTCACATCCTGACTGGTAGAGAGGTGAGCGGTCAGCAGTGTCCTTCCTGGCACACGGCTTTTTACATCTACTGGAATGTTGTAACCTAAGTGCCGTAGGTTATTAACAGATTAGATTTTAGTTTCACCCTAAAAATGCTTGTTGGTACATAACCAAATTTTTATTCTTTATTTGGCCATAGTTTAATATTGGTCCCTTAGTAACTGTAACTTTAAGTTTATTCAAGTTAATTAATTTGTTTTTAAGTTTGCTAATAAAAAAACTTACCCTGGAATAATTAACAGTCCATAATTCCAGTTCAGATATTGTTATAATAATGTATAATATGTAATAATAATTAAAATAATATTTTTTTTACAGGTGGCAGTAAAAATTATTGACAGGACCCAACTGAATCCAACAAGCCTTCAAAAGGTGAGCTCTATTGTGGGTTAAAACTAGAGTTGTTGTTTTTAGACATAAATATAGCTTGTTTTGTTTTTATTGCATGACTTATTTGGTCATGCACAACTTCAGACATGCCTTGTATCACCAGGTTTGTATCCTTGTTCTCAAGGAAATGATGTCATCAATGTCAGGAAGGGAGGTCACTGTGGACTCGGAAACATTGTTTTAGTCTGTGGGAAATGATGTCCATGGGGCTTTGATTTGGTACAGACCAAACTTGGGTTTATCATCTCATCTGTATATTAGGTCAAAAGCATATTTTTGAGTTTTCTAGGGTTTACTGTAGAACTTTTACAGAAACTAGTATGGCATTCACTACTGTGCTAAGTAGTAGGTTCTTTTAAAGGACTACTTTGATGCTGCCTTTCATTAATGGTCTAGAATTAATTAATAAAAGGCAGACCTGCTTGTGGCAATTTGGGTAATGTGTCTATTGGCAAAGTTTCCTGACAGTGATTTGTGCTTCATCTGGAGACTGCTTACAAGCACAAGCCGACTTTTTATTTGCGATACTAAACATTGACAAAATCTCCATGTCAGTGTTTCCTTTTCTCAGTGTCGGCAAAGTATATCTAAACAGTCTGCAGACGAATGGGGGGTGGGGGTGGAGCAGTGGCAGAGGGACCAATAGGTAGCAGATAGGAGTGAAGTGAAACCGAGAACCAACAGGATGATTTTTCAAGAGGAGATAAGAAGAGCCACAGAGGGGCCAATGTTGTGGGTGGTGAGAGATTCAGCAGAGATTCAGAAGAGGCCCATGAGCATAGATGAAATAAAAAAAACAAGCTGGAGAGGAATAGAGTAGAAACCACACTCATGCTTTCCTTCTCTCTGACACATGTATTCAGAGACCCTGTCTCTATTATTAGCTGGGCACAGAAGCGCACTGCAGTTACCATTAGATTTTCCACAACACTACTGTTTGGATTCTGCGTATATTTTGCATCTCCTGCCTCCTGGTACTGGCCCAACAGAGAAAAGCTCTGATGTATTTATATGTATAGCTTTTCATCACTACATAGCAAAATCATCCAACCAACCCTCCTCACCTTATATTTTTATTTTTCTCAAATTTGTGTTTAATTCATTACCAGGGTGCCTCATCTGTTATTCTTCTGCTTCTTTTATATCCCTGCTTCTGCCCAGTCCCTTTCGTTATTACTGTAGCAGTGTCCTTGCTTTCAGGAGATATTCATTGTTATGTTCCAAAGCTCACATGTGTCTGTATGAATGTGTGAGAATTTCGTTGTCACTAAACGGTTGTGTAATTGTGCGTGGGTGTGCATCTTGCACTTGTCCCTTGACTGAAGTGAATTGTCGTGCCACACTGTTCTTTAGCAATCATGTAGGTGTTAAGATTTTGGATCAGGGAAAGAAATAGAGTGCAAATGAAGAAAGATGGATTGACAGACATAGATTCACCAGCAAAGAATAATTGTAACATCAGATAAGATCTAAATGCTTTTCAGAGCACTAGAAATTCACCATGATCATTCCAATCCTGCTATTGTGAATAGTAATGTTTTTCGGTCTAAAATTATTACAGGCTCCTGTGTTTATTTTTAACAAGAAAAGCTCTGCACCATACTATACTGTACTCTGTGCATTTCTGCCTTTATTTTATGGAAATGACACAACAAGCTGGGATTTTTTTTTAAGTAGCAACAAATTTTGTCATTAGACTGATATAGATAGGCCTGTAGAAACACTGAGGAATGTTTTTGGAGAATAATAATAATAATGATAATAATAATAATAATAACATTATTATTAATTATATGTTATGTTGTTATTAATAACATGACATAATATTATTATTATATGTAAAATACTTAAGAACATGATAGGGGTTGTTTAATTATAGGGAATAAAACAAAATAATAATAATAATAATAATAACATTATTAATTATATGTTATGTTCTTATTAACAACATAATAACATTAATAAAATTATTATTATTATTATTATTATTATTATTATTATTATTTTGTTTTATTCCCTATAATTAAACAACCCCTATCATGTTCGTACGTATTTGTCTACCAGTCTGACATCTGTTGGTTTAAAAAAAAAAAAAAGTTGTTTTTGGAATATGGCATTGTAAAAATTCCTTCAGAGTAAATCTGACCACTGTTTTTTTCCTAAACCCAATGACCTTGTTGCCATTTCCACATAATTCTGCCCCACCCAGCTCTGCCCTGCTGTCTTCAACAGCCTCTCCTGTAGTCCCCAGATGGATTCATGGAGACACATTTACATTTAAATTTACATTTATATGTGTGGGTTTGGTAGATCCTTCATCCAGATAGATTTTTTTATCCAAGGTCAGGTTGAATCAGTGGTGTTCATTGGGCCAGATGCTAATGAGATGTAGAGATGGCTGACAAATTAAAAGAAAAACCAACTGGTTCTGTTATTCTTGTGTTAATTAATTCAACATACTTCTAAATGATAACTTTTATCATATAATTTAGAAACCTTTCTATCCTGATGGGTGTGGGTGCTTACAGGATGACTCCACACACATCCACAGACATGGTTTGAATAAAATAGAAATGATGTAAACCACATGCTTTGGCCTTCACACTCAGAGATTTTGGAGCCACATGTTAGACAACGCTCTCCACCACCATCATCAAAATACCAACTGACTGAAAATCTTTAGGTGGAACAGTGTTCATCACTCCCTATTAAATATATATGGTCTTAATGAATACACTTGGCGTGTGATTTATACAATAATAATGCTGCTGCTACTACTACTAATAATAACAATAAGAAAAAGAAGGAAACGGTGCTGTTTTTTTTTCCTTGGTACCAGTCTGGATGGGCTTTTTATCTCTGGTATGTAGAATCTGATGGCTGTTTTTCCCTAAAACAAGCTGAAATGTGGACTTGTCTGACCAGAGAGCATGTTTCCACTGTCTCTTGGTCCATCTCAGATGACTTTGGGGCCAGAGATCCGAGCCTATGTGGCTATGTCTGTCATGAATGCATGACGATTTCTTAAACAATATCACCTGAGGGTTCAGTGGTCACCCACATTCAGCAGCAGTGTCCGCTGACTCCCTGAATCCTTTCATGATATTATGATAACTATATATGGTGAAAGACCTACATTCTTTGCAATCTTGCATTGAGAAACATTGGATTTGAACTAACTGATAATTCTCTCATGAAGTTTGGCACAAAGTGGCCCTTGCTTGCAAAGACTAAACATTTATGCTCAGTCTTGATGACCTCACGTGTTACCAGTTAAACTGCTAATTGTGGAACCTTCCTGTGTTACTTGTATGACCTTCTCAGTCTTATTTTGCTTCTGTCCCAAATTTCTTTTGAGTGTGTTGCATTTTTTTTTACATTTAACAAATAGAATTAAGTTCATCATTGAAAATTGAAAAACACTGAAAATCTTTCTTTTGACCATTTGTCTGTTAAATAAAGTGTTCAGGTGAATTAAGAAATTACAGGTTTCAGTGTTTTGTGTCCTTTATTGTCTATTACATGAGAGTACACATTTTTTTAACTTGTTTTCACTAGTAAAAAGTCCCTTTACTTATGAAACTGCATTTATGTCCATGTTCACTGATCATTGTTGATCATGATCATTGTTCATTCTGAGGTTGAACAGCTCACTACTGCTTGTACAAGGACAGCATGTGTGAACTGTCTCAGAAGTGTCTCTTAACACTTGCTCAGTGTCTTTAGCACTCTCTCCAAGCTAAAGCTGGTGAAATCATGCCATGTCCTTCCTGAATGAATTGCTAAATATTATGTTTGTTTTTTGTCCATCAGCTCTTCAGGGAAGTTAGAATAATGAAGATTTTAAACCACCCAAATATTGGTAAGTTGAAAAGAAAAACTTGTCAGTAAATGGTGTGTGCACATTTCCTACTCCTATGATAGCATGCTGTTCAGGTTTAGGTTCCTCTGAATAACTCGTCTGCATTTGTTCTGGTTTTTACACTTGCACAATAGATAATGAGTCGCTGTAGCAGACATATCCTCAAGTATACACAGGAAGAAGTTCTCTGTTTCCCTTCTGCCAGTTTAGACTGACTGTTTTAAATGCTTTTTTTTCCCTGTGTGAAATGTGTGTGAGAGAGTGCAACATGTTGCCTTGGAGACATTTACTGGTGCTGTCTCTATTGCAGAGTGTAACGGGCACAATTATGGAAGTACAATGGAGCACTTGTCTACCCATTTGTAAAATTGCAAGCTCTGCCACATACCTAATGGTCTTAAACAATACGAACACAAGCACGATTCGCGATTCCCGCGATACGGGAGATATTCATTAAATTTTTTTTCCAACAAGATTAAAATAGGGCTGAACAAGGAATCATTTTCATATTGGTTAAATACACAATAAGAACATATTTAATGCTATTTAGAGGCAACAAAACTGTATTAATTGATATTGAATAAAAACAGATGTTCGATGCATAGTATTATGCACCATACAATAAAGGAAATAGTTAGGCAACAGCATCTGTACATCTAGAATTGTGCAGCCTCGTATGCATCTGTGTTCCTGGGAACCGAGAGCAAATGAGAAATAATGAGGAGTTGCTTGCATTTGTTTAAAATAGTCCTTTGGGATGCCAATTCTGACATAAATATTTTGGAGAGAAAATACTGTGATTTTTATTTTTTTTTTAAAGTAGTGCTATATTCAGAATGATTTTCGGTAGAGCAAATCTAAATAGTTTGATCTGTTGTTTGAGAAGAAATTTGAAATGTCAGATATTTTTGCTCATTTTTATGAGTGCATGTGAGTAGAAATGCAACACAAAGCTGTCAAGGTTAAATGTTTCAAGGTTTATTTATAGTTTTTAAAACTACAGCTATGCAGTATGACAAAATCACATTCAAAATTTCAGAACTATAATGGGTATCTTTTTTTTTTTTAATCAAAATTAAAAAAAAATTTTTTTTAATGGAACAAATGATTTTGAATGTAATTTCTTTTACATATTTTTTTACATAAGTATAGCGATATTATATTTATTTATATTAAAACCTCCACTTACAGATGGGCTGTATGTCCGTGTGCTAGATTAAATGCATACATTATGCATGCTGAACCCACCATATTGCCATGTTTAACAGAATACATCATGATTTCCTGTGAAAAATAAACATCTAATACATCATGCCTGTCTAGAAGGAAGAAAAAAGAAAATCACAGGAAGTGAAAATTAGAGTTCACATTTCAGTCAAATCAGATTTCATGAAAAATGCATTATTCAACCTTCAAATGTTTTCAGACGGTTTCTGTTGTAATGTGGAGACTCTCCCGACTTTAAACGTTAATCATTGAGTCATTTATCTTCAGAAACAGTCTTATCCTGTTCAGGGTCACGCTGTCAGTTTACACATTAAAAGATTATTCGCTCCAAATGAGTAAAATTAACATTTGTCCTGTGTCTGCTTATCCCCTGCAGTAAAGCTGTTTGAGGTGATTGAGACAGAGAGGAATCTTTATCTTGTGATGGAGTACGCCAGTGGAGGTGAGTGTTTGTGCATCTGTTTGGTTGCCAGACATGACCTCTTTTTCTCTTATTTTTGTGGTCTTTAGGTTTTCTTGGTTTTCATTGCTTTCATTTGTTTTGTGTGCAGGTGAAGTGTTTGACTACCTTGTTACTCATGGCAGGATGAAGGAGAAAGAGGCCAGAGCTAAATTTAGACAGGTGCAGTGTTTTTAACATCTGTACATTTCACTTTCTCACATACAGTTTGATCATAGACTTGGGGACTTTTAGTGTAATATTAGATTTCCTAATACTGGCAAACTAAGTGCATTTTATCTTTGTAACCCTAGTTAATTAGTATTAATTTTCAGTTTAATCATTACTTCTAGACAGAACAGCAGTATGGCCTGGCATAACTAATAAAAATGTGTTATATCACTGACTGGATACTGTTTATATAATATAATAATAATTACAAAAGATTAGCTCCTGTTCAGAATATGTGTGTGGGTGCATCTGCAGGTTTAAGGTAAAGATATCCGGTTGTAGCCACAATGACACTGGGAAATACAGGTCAAGCTGTTCTGTTTATTGAGATGAAACGGCCGGTTTATAAAAGCAGATTATCTCTCCCTCCTGTGCTGCTCAGAGCACAGTGTGCCTTTTATTCTTTTAGTTAAAGACCTTCCTGCCAAGTGAGGGTAAGATGCAGTAGGCAATAAATTGAAGGCTATTTAGATATTGATGTCTGTTTTTTTTTGTTCTTCTCAGATTGTATCAGCTGTGCAGTACTGTCACCAGAAACACATCGTTCACCGAGACTTGAAGGTAAGCATGCGTTCATGTGTGCGCTCTTGTAGCTGAGCGTGGATATGCTCAGATTTACGCCTTGGATTTTTGCCGTCTGTGTGTGCGTGCTGCATGTGAGAAAGCACAACATGTTCTCTTGAGAAATCACTCATTATCTAGATTGGCTAATGCTGACATGCTGTCATGCTTTCTTCACTTCAGACTGAATAATCCATGAGAACAGTAACAGGGCTTTTGGCTACATGTATGCCTCTGTGTAAGTGAAAGAAGGAGACATGAAAGGATCATGGCATGTCCCTGGGGTTATTATTAACACGTACATGATTAGTCATACATTCTAGCATCTATCGTGAATGAGGAGAAACTACTAGAGCATGGAATGTAGTGTGTTGCTGAAAAGCAGAAAATTGTAATAGATCATGGTGATTTAAAAGATGATGATGATGATTTATTATTAGTCATAATGGTGTTGTCTAGGACAGTTGTACCCTTCTCTTTGGAGCCTACTGATGCCTTTTGTTTTGTGAAGTTAAGATGGTAATACACGGTTTAATCCCCAGTTTGCTGACAGATTTTATGACATGTTTTTAAAAATCAGAAACTGTTTTCCATTTTGATTTGTTTGCTTTTTATGACAAAAACCTGCACACGTCTTGTAGAATGTTTTTTTTTTATCATGTGTGAAAATGACTACATTTTGACTGGCACAAACAAGTTCAGATGTAGTGCTTTTTTTTTTTCTCCCCCCACCTGTTCTGGTTTTATATGCCCAGCTTTAGGCAGACACTGAGCAATATGCCTCTGTCTGTAACTGACTTATGGCATTACTGCACTGGAATTTGTTAGATTCTGCAACTTTGTCTCTGAGCATTAAGCTGCAATCTGTTCATTCCTGTGTGTCAACAATCAGCACTATATCTGTTACATATTCAGAAAATATTTGTGATTTGGGAAGACTTTAAGACTTCTTATACAGTTTCTATTTTAAAAGCCTGGAGAAAATTAGTAACTCCTCTATATTTGTGTTATCTTAGGCTGAGAACTTGCTGTTGGATGCTGATATGAACATAAAGATAGCAGATTTTGGCTTCAGCAACCAGTTCACGGTGGGGAATAAGTTAGACACATTCTGTGGAAGTCCTCCATACGCTGCTCCTGAGCTCTTTCAGGGCAAGAAGTATGACGGACCCGAGGTAGATGTCTGGAGTCTGGGGGTCATACTCTACACTCTGGTTAGCGGATCACTCCCTTTTGATGGCCAGAACCTGAAGGTCTGAATTTCTATGTACAGTTCCATTTGTAGTTTGGCTTTCATTGAATAGAGAAAATATATGATTTAATTTTGTAGATTTTGTTTTAATTCATTCATTTTTATATATTTATTAATGCTTGTAATTTGTAATATTTTTGTATGTGATCTGCAGGAGCTACGTGAACGTGTGTTAAGAGGTAAATATCGAATTCCCTTTTACATGTCTACGGACTGTGAGAACCTCCTCAAACGTTTCCTGGTGCTCAACCCTGCTAAGAGAGGAACACTAGAGGTTGGTATCTCTGGCTTTCTTTTTTTTTTAACCTCAGCCTAGTCCTGTTCCTGTAGAACAATGAATAATGCAGCTGTAGTTTGTGGTATGTGCGCACTCGGTATTCTCTGTGAGTGTGGAGGATAGTGAAGGAGCACACAAAAGTCTTGGTCTGCAGCTCACCGTTTCCTAGTTGCAAGACATAAAACATTCCATTATTCTCTTTCATACTCCTCTGGCGTAATCTCTGTCTTACACTGTATTCCAACAATGTGTATGTCAATATTTGCTGACTTTTATTTAAACATACGTATGTGCTCTTTCATATTTAAGAATAGAAGAGGCTGAAAGCACAGTTTGTTATATTGTAAACCCTCTGCTGCCTGTCAGGCAAATTGCAATGACAGTGAAAACAAGCCTTCTCCTTGCATTTCCCCTTGACAAGCCTTCCCCGTGTTTTTTTTAATGCTAAAATTTTAAGTTAAATGTTGAAATAGAATGGTAATATTGCAAATTTGTTTTCCCAATGTATCTATAGAATTTCAGGTCCAGAAATATCAAAAAATGACAAACTGCACTTTTAAGTTGTTGTGTTCATTGTGGATTTACTTTACCCAGTGTGTAATGACTGGATGTGGAATGATGCTTGCTCTGTTATAGCAAATCATGAAAGATCGCTGGATCAACTCTGGATCAGAGGAGGATGAGCTCAAACCCTACATTGAACCAGAGGCTGACATCTGTGATGGGAAGAGAATAGGTATGCAGCAAAATTGGTCTCTGCCTCCGGTCTTCTGTTGTCTTTGAAGGTCACCACCTTTAGAAAATGGCAGATCTGCCTGCATAACCACATACATGCACAGACCCAGTCTTTTTTTCCCCCACTTCCTCAGATAAGACTTCCTTCTTGGCTTTTTGATCACTTACAACTGCATAGATACTCATTGACTAAGGGGTGTTGGGGTAGTGAAGGACTGAAGTAGAAGGACAGTAGAAGTGATAATTAAAGTGCAGTACACTATGTGCTTGTTAGTGAAGCCTAGTTGAAGTTACTTTTGGTAGAAGGCACAAAATTCCGCCATGGAGGCATGATATAGACACTATATTCATTGTCCTGTGCAGCCTAATAGCCATGTTTACTGTTGCGTATTATTCAACACTCCAACACATTACAAGGAAAAGCTTTCAAGTGTACATATTCCATGTTTCAAGGACTGTAAAACATCTGAGCTCATCTTATTTATTCTAAAAGGAGCCACCTTTGTCATGTAGAAGCTTCCACTTTTAATATGTACTCTTTATTCTGTCATCGATTTGTCACACCTGTCTATGCAGATGTGATGGTTGGTATGGGGTACACCAGGGAGGAGATTCAAGAGTCTTTGTCCAAGATGAAATATGATGATATCACAGCCACCTACTTACTGCTGGGCAGGAAGCTCAATGAGGTGAGAACATGCACCACTAAAGCCATTTCATTTCATGCATAAGCACTGTGCAGGTGTCAGAAAGTCCCTGATGAGCAGGGATTTTATCTTGCATTCTGTTTTTTTGTTTATTTTATTTTATTTTTTGCAGGAAGGGAATGACTCCAGTATCAGCAGCAATCTGTCTGTGGTGAAAAACAGACCTGCTAGTGAGATGAATGGCCAGTCCCCGGCGCACCAGAAGGTCCAGAGAAGTGTCTCGTCCAATCAGAAGACTAGGCGCTACAGTGATCAAGGTGGCAATCAGTTGGACAGTTTTATTCATGTAGCAGTTTTGTGAATGGCATAAAACCTATAATTTACTCAGAAAATAAAAACATTTTGGGCCAAAGATGATGAGAGAATTCTAACTGTAGAAGCATTCTAACTGTATTTCATGTCTCTCTTTCTCTCCATCAGTGGGCGGTGTCGCAAACACCGGGTTGAGTAACGCTAAGAGGGCTGTTCCCAGCACAGCAGACGTTAACACTAAGCAGGATGGGGGAGTCGTAGTGCGTAAGACTCCCTCACACAGCCCCCCCAGCCCATTACTGGGCAATGCGAATAACCCTAACAAAGCAGACATACCTGAGCGCAAGACGGGCAACTCTCTCACTCCTAATGTGAGTGCTTGTGTTTAAGTCAAAATTTCCACTTCCAGCATGAATAATAATGATTTTAGTGATTTTTCACTAGATGTGATGTGCAAGGAATGTGTGTTGGTTTTTCTCAGAATAACTCTGGAGGATCTGGAGGAATGGGTCGGCGAAACACATATGTGTGCAGCGATCGGAACAACACGGATCGCCTCTCTGTTGTTCCCAATGGAAAAGAGAACAGGTACAGTTACGTTAAAGTCTATTCTTGGAGCCTGTCTGGCCAACACCTAATATTTAAAAGTGGATTGACCTTATAATTTATTTTATTAATAAAAATAATAATTCCTAAAATTGTATTGGAAACATTAGGAAAACAGTGGCAAATCTAGAGTTTATATCCAAACATTGAGGAGATAGAAATATTTATGCAGCAGAATGCAAAAGGTCACAGTTACTTTTACGTGAGCACGTTTGTGTGTGAGCGCTTTGTACAGAATATCTTTTTTTAAAGATAAATTCATGGGTAGCTAGCAGGATAGGTTAAAAATGTGAATGGTTTGAATTGATGAGCATCAAACAACCACTTCCAAAAACGCCACAAGGGTAGATTCTCTCAAACTGGTAAACACTGACTCCCCAATCGGAAATCAAAGCAGATTTGAATGTGAGCAGTATGTCCTCTTACACACTAGGTGGCAGCACCAGAGGTAGTACTATACGGAGCATGAAGTTTGTGAGGAGGCATTTGATTGCCTCAAGGCATGTTTAATGTTCAAAAAGTTATACGAATCAGAAAGAAGCATTGTGGCATGTGTCAAACCACAAGGTCCACAACCTCCTTTCATTTGGGCTGCTTGAACTTGGGAGGGGAAAAAAATTAAATCTTTTCACACTATCTCTAATTTTCATCAGAGCCATAGTGTAGACATCCATACTGTGTGTGTGTGTGTGTGTGTGTGTGTGTGTGTGTGTGTGTGTGTGTGTGTGTGTGTGTGTGTGGTTTTAGGCAGGCGTGGGAAAAAATGCTGTAAACTAAGAATGCTTCCAAAAATGGAAGTGTTATTTTATTTTCATCAAGTAACAAAATGCAGTGAATGAACAGAAGAGAAATCTAAATCAAATCAATATTTGGTGTGACCACCCTTTGCCTTCAAAGCAGTATCAATTCTTCTAGGTACACTTGTACACAGTTTTTGAAGGAACTCGGCTGGTAGGTTGTTCCAAACATCTTGGAGAACTAACCACAGTGGATGTAGGCTTCCTCAAATCCTTCTGTCTTTTCATGTAATCCCTTCTCATGTAAAGTAGACAGACTTGATGTTGAGATCAGGGCTCTGTGGGGGCCATACCATCACTTCAAGGACTTCTTGTTCTTGTTTTGACCAAATCTCCAACACCATTTGCAGAAATGCAAGGAACCTCCACTATGCTTCACTGTTGCAGACACTCATTATTGTACTGCTCTCCACTGCCTTCTGCTACAGCAGAACCTACCTACCTTAACCAGAAATTAATTGTGGGAATATGTGCTTTATATCAGTGCTCATGGAATGCCTCTTGTATAATCAAATAGATTGTTGATGTTGGTCAATTGAATATGTTCAGTACATAAAAACATTAGACAACAGTTACAGCCCTTATCATCTCACAGAAATGCTAAGGTGGTCTGGGCAGAATCTGAGCATGACGCCCTTGTAATGATTTTATAGTGATTTGATTTGTTGCCATTACAAAATAAATGTATTTAATTTGAAATTGTCAAAGTGTCAGTATTATCTATTGAAGCTTGTATCGGGATATTGTGGCTTTAGTGTATCATCTCATACCTATTTGACAGTATTTTCATTGCATTTGTCAGTAATGTGCTCTAAAAATGTTTTGTAAAAGTGCCTTTTTAAATATACAGGTCTTTGTTAGTTCTACAGGATGTTGTAGACAAAAGGAGAGAGAGGACAATGTGACTTTCATCCTTTTCCTTCCTGCCTTTCTGCAGTTCATCTTTATCTCCTGATCAGCGGAACCCAGGTGCCTCCACTCACAGCATCAGCAATGCTGCTACTTCTGATAAACTGCGATTCCCACGAGGCATCACGAGTCGCAGCACCTTCCATGGACAGGTGAGGGAACGTCGCACTGCAACGTACAACGGGCCCCCAACCTCACCCACACAGCCCCGCAGCCGTGCCAACACCAACAACCTGCTCACCAAGCTCACCTCTAAACTCACTCGCAGGTAAACGCACATAACACACTAAAGCCTGAACTCTCACAGAGATTAAATTACATATATGTCTATACCAAAATTAGTCCTCCCTACTAAAATATTTATGAAATTATGCCTTATTAACACGAAGAGCCTACATGAAAATGAACAGAAATGTTTTCCTATTTGAAATGAATTGTTCAGTGTTCTGTTGCAGGTTCTTTAGTTCATTTTCTCATTTTGTCCATCTTTGTAATGTTTCCTCCTTTGTTTTGTCATCTTTTTTATATTGTAGAAACATGTCATTCAGATTTTCCAAAAGGTAGGACTTCAAGTCTGTTGGGGTATTGAACTAAAACGAGCTGGGCTACTAACATGTAGAGCTTAGTGATTTTCTTCGATTGCTGTGATTGCATTCATTTAGCTCTGTATTTGATTAAGCATGCCTTAAAGCTTTATCTGCATGCTAATAAGAAAAAGTAAAAGATCTTGCTATGGATTGCAACTAATCAAGTCTATCTGCTTAACTGGGGCTACCTGTTGTACTCAGCTCATGTTTTCATGGCAACATAAAGTGTGAATTTTTGAATATTTTTCTGCAAACTCATTACTCCAGTAATGAGTTGTAGCATGATCCATCCATGAAATGGTCATGGATCAGTAAAGTTGCAATCATGTGAGCTATTATTATTTTGGGATTTTTTTTTCTGTTGATATAAAATGAGTAAGAGCTTTTTTGAGTGTAAAGGACTGGCGCTGATAGTCATGATGGGGGCACCTTAAGTTCTCAAACATTCCATGACCATGTACTTGTGCTAGATAGTCTAAAGTTAGGACCTGGCAGCACTTACATTGGATATTTTATATGAATGCACATGTATACAGGTGTTCCTAATAAAGTGGTTGGTGAGTGTTTATTGTACTAAGTGGGATATCACTTGGGGCTCATTAACTTAATTAGCGTTAGATAGGAATTATCCTGGGGCTAATTAATTAGATGGCGTATTACCAACCGTGTAGTTATATCCGCTATGTTTATGATGGTTTTAGCTGCAATGAGTTAAACTGTACCCCCAAAAGTGAAAAAAGTGAAAAAAAAATACAGGTGAGCATTATCTTTGCAAACAACATGAAAAGTAAACAGTTTACTACCAACTTATGACATCATTTGAAAATGAAACATGTGGTCCGTTGACATGTGCAAGTAATCTGAAGATTTCAGATGGCATTTTCCTAGTGAGTGCCGTTCTGTGAGGTTTACGCCATTAAACACATCGATGTCCTGTGTGAGCCAAGGACTATCCATTACCCAGCTGTTATCAATAATTATTAATAAATCAGTAGTCCCAGACTTATGAAACGTATTGTCACTACGTACCCCGTCATCCAGTGCTTTGAGCACAGCAGACGGTGTCTCAGGATGGTTTTGCCCTCATGTCTTCCTCTTTGTTTTCACATTGCCTCTATTACCCGTCCATTTGTCTTCTTTCACCAGCACATGTAGCTTATTTTATGTATTTATTTATTTTTGTTTTATTATTTTAAAAGGATAAGTTAAACAATTTAGCAATTTTCATTACCTTGTTCTTCTTCCTTTTCTTTGGAAGTGTAGTTTTCAAAATGATATTCATCAGATCCACGGTTTTTAAACTAAACTGAATATACTCCCTCACTGACACAACGGGCTCTTTGGTGTTTCTTCTGTCTTTGTCAATCTGCTCCTCTTTAATCACCCCCCCACCCCACCCCTGTTTGTCTCCTTGACGTTTTCCCACTTTCCCTCTCCCCCTTTTTCTTCCTCCTCCTCTTCTTCTTCACTGGTTGTCTTTTCTTTCCTCCACTCTGTTTTTTCTACATCAGGGTCACTTTTGACCCGAACAAGCGGCAGTGTGCTGCTAAGTCAGGGACAGGGACAGCCCCTGCTGTGCCCCCCACCCTGTCAGCCCCCTCCAACCCTGCGCCAAAGACTCTTAGTAAGTCTGTACTCTTCCTCTCTTATTCTGTCCTTCCTCCTGACTCATTCTCCTGTTCAACATCCTTCACCTTCTGGAAATGTGCCTTTATGAGAAGATTAGTTGACCTCTGCATATTTTTATTGTGTACCATTCTTTTAAAATGTTTTGATTGATTTTGAATAATTTGTTAAGAAATGCTGTGTTTTTGGGTAATAGGTATGTGTGTACAGTACAGTATATACTATATGGCTTATAGGTATGTAGGCACTATAGGTATGTGTGTACAGTATATACTATATGGCTTATAGGTATGTAGGCACTATAGGTATGTGTGTACAGTATATACTATATGGCTTATAGGTATGTAGGCACTATAGGTATGTGT
>JAOUQY010000042.1:13568058-13588710 GCA_028566355.1 Doras micropoeus | reverse complement strand
GGTAAATTTTGGTAATTTATCCTAAATTGATTAGATTGTTCTCAGGTGAATCTTGGCTTTCAGTTAAGAAGGGAAATCATCAAACAGCTCTCAACCATAGACCAGAGATGCATCTCATCAACCTTCAACTGACAAACATATATAGACACAAATCATTGCAGTGTCACAAAATCTCACAATGGAATGACAAGGCAGTGTACAGGGTGAACAGCCAAGACGAGAGGTAAAGCTGCATGGTGGAAGGCTGAGGGGACAAGACAGAGGAAGAGGTAGGAGAGCCCATGGCCATAGGTTTTTCCCAGATGAAATAAGGACAACAATTGTAGACCATGTTTTAAATCATGGTCTTACAATGGCTGAAGCTGGTTGCCAGGTGCAGCTGAATATTGGAAGAACAACCGTATCTTCAACCGTTCTTCAAACTTTTCATTGAGAAAACAGGTATGTAATTCAGAAATATGCACTCTGCAGTAATGCTGCACATTAGCATAAATTCTAAAGAGTTCTTCAATCTTGTGTTTTGCATTTTTGCATTCTTATACCATATAGGACTCATAGAGGTGGCAGAGGTCCCATTTTCACACCTCAACAAGAGGAGCCAATCCACACTTTTACATACCTGGATGAGGCTGGCTTCAACCTTGCCAAATGCAGAAGGTGTGGTCGAAACATCATTGGCCAAAGGGCTACCATTGATGTGCCAGGCCAGTGGGGAGGAAACATCACAATGTGTGCTGCTATATCAGAGAATGGTGTACTTACACATATTCCCATTATAGAGCCCTATAATAACACACAGCGTCTCGTCACATTCTTGGACACCCTCTACAGGGATTATCTCATCCTTGATAATGCGAGAGGTGTGATGCAAGATGATTTGCCCAAATATGTGCTCATTAGGCATAAGGTGAGTTTTCACCACTCTAATACAATCAGGCAATGGCTTACCATTCATCCTAGAATGCTGATGGAAATTCCTCCCACCCTGTTCCCCATTCCTGAACCCAATTGAGAAGTTCTTCTCAGCATGGAGTTGGAAAGTCTACAATCACCAGCTGCACACACAGGTGAGCCTGCTGACTGCCATGGATGCAGCTTGTGAGGATCTCATCTTTTCATGTTGCATTGGAAGCGAAGCTATCCAGTGTGACATGGATGAAAACATGTGGCCCAACAGTGAGGAGCATCAGGATGTATAGAAAAGAAAGCGCATTTTCTTAAGCTGTTAATGTTTAGAGTAAGTTTCTCATTTTGTAGTTTTTCCTTTGTGTTAGAGTGATGCCAAATAGTTGTCTCTTTCCTGAATTGCTTTCTGTTTTTTGTTTTTTTTTGTCAACAAATTGTAGTGTGAACAATACAATAAAAGACTAGTACTCCATAAATTTGATTCCAGTCCAATTTCTTGCTGTCAGTCTTTCACATACAGTCATGTGTAACTTTGTGTTCTGTGTAAGTTTGCATTTTGTGTGTTTTAATTGATAAGTTAACAGAATGTGCTGTGTGCTTGTAATCAAAAACTTAGCTAGTTTCCATCAGGATAAACTTACACTGTTGCACTGACAACATGACTAAGTATTTTGACTGCCTTGTCCATAAGCAATGTCACACAGACTTGACATTCTGATGGCACTGACCAGTTTGATTGACATAAATATTTGCTTTTGTGCAAAAACAAAGAATTCTGAGTGAGGTACATGCTTTTGCAGGTATTTCATTGAGTTTTGCTGTTTGCACTAACTGTTTTGAGAAATGCACATGTGATGCCAATGTAAATCATGATGTGAGAAATGCACCAAATCGATTGAGGAGAAACTGTAATAATGCAGAACTAAAAGTCAATAACAAAAGTTGTAACTTAAACAAGTTTCCCTCAGGATCGATAAAGTGTTATCTTATCTTAAAAATTCAACAGAAACACTGTCATTGTTTTGTCCACTCGTGACATCACACAGACAGACAGACGGATACTTTATTGATCCCGAAGGAATTTTCAGAATATATCACTAAAATGTTAGTTTACTGATATGCAGGACAACTTGTGTGTAATTATGATCTAAATGTCAGTTGTTTTTTTAATAAACCTTATAAGCCCCACTGTATAGAGTGGAAACATCAAACAATAATGTATTAAACATGGTGAGATCTAAAACTTTAGATGACATGCGTTGATAAATTATATATGGTCATTCCCATCTCGAATAGAAAGGATATAAAAGACTACATTTCTTTCTGCATGCATATTTAATTAGACAACACATTATTTATTTTGGTTTTGTGCATTTGTGAACGACGCCGTCTTAAAATCAGTTTTCTGAAACCGTTAGGAGAATGATTAGACTAATTCACTGAGAAGATTCATTGACATATTCTTGGACATTTGCGTTTGACATGGGTATGTAAGTAAAAAATGGTTTTATTGTAGATGTTTTAATATATTATACATCATTAATGCAAAGTTTTCCACAAAGAGGCCCAACCATGACGAGATAAAGAGGGATTTGGCAACATTGGTGTGACGTAGCAGCCACGGCCACGGGTAAAGCCCAACGCGCACCGCAGGGGTTTATGGTTCTTGTAGTTAAAATTATATTTCCGTGCCTGCACATACAATGCGCAGCATCCACCACACGGTGGCGTTAGAAAACCTAGACAACCTAATAAACACCGCCTTAGCATCGGCGAGTACACCATACAGTTTTTATCCCCCAATCAATTTCCTGCATATGGCCCTTTCCTCACTCTGATTGGCCAGTTGTACAGACTCTCAGTTCGTGGATTGGTCGGTGCTCAAACGTCAATCATGACGTAACTGACTGGGGCTTGCCTGAATACGGGTGTGGTTTAAAATGTTTTGAAGGCGGCGGGAAAGTTAAGAGGCGTGAGTGGTTTGTGTTTGGATGTTTGAGGGTAGAAATTATTATACATTGCTGAATTATTTGAATTAATAACACGAGAAGTTCATAACGCCAGAGGTAAGTTTTGTCCGGCACAGAAAGTCAAGTTTCTCTGAGGAAGTAGTGTCAAGTTTATTGATTGACGCCAAGCTTCCAGGCAGCGCGCTAGCTCCGTGCATTAGCCTCCACACAGCGCGGTGCTAAAGCGGTCACGTGATCAAAAACGTCAACTTTTCAGATCAGTCAGTCCAGATTTAATTCATACTTGGGTTCTCGGGGTGATGAGCACTGAATGTCCAGCATTGTGATTTAAATCACTAATCTGATTCAGAGCAAGTGATTCACAGCAGGGAAGAGTAAGGCAGCTTTCTGAGCCATGGGAAGTGCTGTCCTTCTGGATAGCTCAGCGCAAAGTCAGTCAAAGCAAAACTGAAACTAAACGTGGGATTCAGAAACACTCCCAGTGTATTTTTATAACGGTGTTGTGTCATCATAATTTTCTGCCCCTGATTGCTAAAACAACAGCTTGCATTACAGCGAGGCGCTCGATTAAAAGGCAGCCTGTTTTAACTGACCCTGTGGCCGCTTCTCCCACAGACTGAAGCAGGCAGACATGAGCAGTGTGCACCTGGACGAGTGGCAGAGGAGGTCCTTTGAGATTTCGTCTGGCACGTGTACACCTGAACAGACGGCTGATGCTTATCGGGCACACGTTCTGGCAGTTCAGTATGCATGGGCGAATGCCGAGCTCTCTCCAGCCGGAGCTGCCAGCCTGTTCAGGACCTACACTGAGCGCTACGCTGCAGTCCTGGACTCAGACAACCAGCGCACAGGGCTGAATAACTACGCTGACGGTGCCTTGCACCTGGCCCGCAATCAGAGGAACCACAGCGGCAAATGGGAGTCGTCGTTAACTTTCGAAAATGTGTTCAGCCTGCCGTGCGTACAGAATATGATGCAGAGCAACAGCAGCGTCCCTGTGGATCCCGCAGACGCAGACATTATTGTTGGTGGAGAAGTCAGTCAGCGTTGCGGCAAAGCTGTGATTGAGCCTAGCGGTGCTGGTGGATATAAAGCCGAGCGTCCGTCACCCTGGCCTACGCGCCATGTCAGTGCTGTGGCAGAGAGAACTGCAGGCGACTTGGCCAGTGGTGCTGCAGAGAAGACCAGAAGCAAAGAAACTGGTCCTCCTTCAGCCTATAATGCCCCTAGAGCCCCATCAGGGGTTACTCCACTCTTGGTTCATAACACTCGTAATTCCCCTACTAACCCCGGCTCTTTTCCTCATTCAAGTTTTGCTAGTACAAGTGTGTCCAATGCAAACAATTACCATTCTGTGTTCTCCTCCTCCACAAATCCATCTAAGAGGAAGAATGTGTACAGTTCAGGAACTGAAAGCAACAGAAGCTCCTTCCTGCCTCAGGGAGGTCATGAAGGTGGAGGTATCGGTCAGAGACAAGAGGAGTTCCCTGGCACTAACTTTAAAACAGCACGAGAGCAGCTTATTGTTGACCAACAGAAAAAATATTCCCATCAGGCCCAGCGGGGTCCATCAGCTCCTCATGGTGCAGTAACCAAAAAATCTCTTGGGGCAAACAGGTCACGTGGGGCCTTCTCCAAATTTGTTTCACCCGTGCCAAGGCAGGAGGAGGAGAGCAGCACCCGGGGCGACCCAACACAAGACGCTCAGCCTGTTGATGAACGACTAAAGAACTTCGAACCTAAAATTATTGAACTGATTATGAGTGAAATTATGGACCATGGCCCACCTGTGGCTTGGGAGGATATTGCTGGCCTTGAGTTTGCCAAAGCTACCATTAAGGAAATTGTAGTGTGGCCCATGCTCAGACCGGACATTTTTACAGGTCTCCGAGGTCCACCTAAGGGCATTCTCTTGTTTGGCCCTCCGGGTACTGGGAAAACGCTAATAGGGAAGTGCATCGCCTGTCAGTCTGGTGCCACTTTTTTCAGCATTAGTGCATCATCACTCACCTCTAAGTGGGTGGGAGAAGGAGAGAAGATGGTCAGAGCTTTGTTTGCCATCGCCCGATGCCATCAGCCAGCAGTAATCTTTATTGACGAGATCGACTCCCTGCTTTCTCAGCGCACGGATGGAGAACATGACTCATCTCGCCGGATTAAGACTGAGTTTCTGGTCCAGCTTGACGGAGCTGCAACCTCCTCTGAGGATCGAATATTGGTGGTGGGAGCCACCAATAGGCCACAGGAGATTGATGAAGCAGCCCGGCGTCGACTGGCCAAGCGACTCTACATCCCGCTTCCAGAGGCTGCTGCTCGTCAGCAGATTGTGACCAACCTAATGTCCCAGGAGAAGAGCCAGTTGGGACCTGATGAGCTTGTGGAAGTGGTGTCGAGCACAGAGGGTTTCTCAGGTGCCGATATGACGCAACTGTGCCGAGAAGCAGCACTGGGCCCAATCCGCAGCATCCAGCTGAGTGACATTGCCACCATCACAGCCGAGCAGGTGCCACCTATACTTTACCGTGACTTCCAGGAGGCTCTTAAGACTGTACGTCCTAGTGTGTCTCCTAAAGATCTGGAGCTCTATGAAGACTGGAACAAGACTTTTGGCTGTGGTAGATAATCACTAAGTCTTCATTTGTGGTGTTCTTTGTCAATGTTGGGTATTTCTATGTGTGTTGAATTTAGTGATAAATGTGAAAAATCTGTGTTGCTTGCTTTAACACTGTAAATTTGACTGAAAGCAGTGTTGTTTTTTCCTGTGTTTTGATTTAGAAAGTTTCTTGATGCATTTTATAAATGTTCAGTGTCCCAGTACCGCTCTGGATGTTGGAAAATGAATAAATGGGTTTTATTGGTTATAGACTTTTTTCCTATTTTATCTCGCTCATAAAGTTTGTTTTATTTAGTCTTTTGCACCTTAAATCTTCATATTCATTTCTTTAATATGTATTTTGTTTTATTTACCCATTTTTTATTTTATGGTCAGATATTTTAATAAAATGTCATGTGGGCACATCACCATGTTGGCCAGTCAGCTCATGGTAAGTTAAAAATTGTATTTCTTGCCTAAATATTAGATCTGTTTCTCAGAGGTATAGTGCTCAAAAACAACCACCTAAAAAAAAAAACCATCTAACGAGTGCAAGTTCTGAGAGCAGAAACGCCTTGTTGATTAAAGATTTCAGAGGAAAAATGGCCAGACTGGTTTGAACTGACAAGAAGTGTACAGTAACTCAATTAACCACTCTATACATCCATGGTGAGCAGAAAATCATCTCAGAGCACAGCACATCGAAACCCACATCAGATTCCTCTACTGTCATCTAAGAACAGTATTGTAAGGCAACAGTGGGCACAGGCTCACCAAACCTACCACCAGATCTGAACCCATTAGGCCACCTTTGGGATGTGGTAGCTCACTAATTTGCAGGATTTATGTGATGCAGTCATGACCTCATGGACCAGAATCTTCCTGAAACCTTGTGGGTTCCCTGCCATGAATAGCCGATATTAATAATATGATCCTTTTTTAAGACAAGCTCCATGTTATTTGAATGCAGAACTGCCACAAGTTGTTCCACTGAATTTCCACTTGTTTGCCGTTTCCTAGTTGCTTACATCAACCGCTCAGCTTTCATGTGCCTGAGGCTTCTGAATGCTTCACGCGTTAGGACAATGTAAATGGTATAGGAAGGGGAAGTTAAGTTATGCAACACAGTGTCTGTTCCTGAAGAGCTATTGAAGATGGAAGTTATCCTAAGTCACACTTCTGAGGATTAATCATTCCTAGTAATGACATCTCAGACTGTTTCAATGAGTTTTGCTGAAAACAGAACTTTGTCTCTGGTGCTGCTCTATTAAGTGAAACATCCAGAATGTCCTTTGTATGAAGTGTGTTTTCAAGAGTGTCACACTTATTAAAGATGTAATCGTTAGAATCCTAGATTATTGCAGATGCAGTTGGTTCTGTAAGGTCATCTCACCTGTAGGGCTTTAAGATAAGAGAAATGGTCCTGAACACGTGTGCTGACACTGACACACGTTAGGGTGTGTGTTTCTGAGAGAATTATGCTCTTAACTTCATACCGCCTGGCCGTGCTTCACAAGGCTCCAGACTCAATTTCAAGAACCGCTGAGATAAAGTGTTAAAACTAGCAGCAACAGTTTCTTGGTAATACAGAGGAAATGTGCCAAGTTCATACTAAAAGGGAACAAGGAGCTCTGTGTTTATTGTTTCCATTAGTGTGCATTATCCAAAGGAGAACCAGGAGTGAGTATGGTGCCATGTCCTCTTCACCTTTTATATTTACTGATTTACTTTACTCACTGGCACCACTTTTCATTTCTCACCACTGTTCAGCTCGGGGCTCGATCTCCTTTTTCTCTGCTTGTATATGCATCTGGTGAGGGAAGTTGCAGGCATTCTGGTCTCATGATAAGACTAAGCCACAGACTAACTCTTGCACTGCTCTTCCTGTTCTGGATATGGCCATGTGGTCTGACGCTGCATTTGGGAAATCAGAGAAAAATGATTTTGTACAGTGGATGGGGTTATGAGGGTGAAGTAATCCCTATTGTTTGTCCTCTAGGCTTACAGGTTTCCCAATCCTAGTCTTGGTGATCAAATTCTTTGTGTTTTCCCTGGTTAACACACCCGGCTAGCACTTCATGAACCGATTGAAATTCGGTAGATCAGGGAAAACACGCAGTTATGCAGAGCAGTGGGTTCCCGCACCCCACACGTTTTGTGAAGGAGTCTGTTTAAAGAAGAAGTGTTATTTACTAGTAACTGTTTGTGAATGTTGTTTCTGCTTCCTTTCTTGGTTTAAGGAATTTGAATTGGTACGGATGTCTGAGAATGTTGCATTGCTTATTAACTCATTGGTGTTTGCACAAGCCCAAAGCCATCCTAGACAGTTTTAATTAAGATCAGTGAAGTTCTTTCATTTCTGTAATGGACTGTGTACAAATGAATTTACTCACTGATCAGGTTTTTTTTGGTGTCCATATAGTGGGAAACGTAGGCCCTGTTATTTGTCTTTTCATTCCAGCCAGGATATTCAACTGTGTGCCAGATAACTTCACTGTAAAAAAATGCACCCAGTTTACTCTAAAAACAAAAAAGTATGTATCCAGGCTGCACTCTTACTCTGTGTTTATTTAACTTAAAATAATAAGTTCTAAGAATGTCAAACATGGATATTGTTCTGTTAAGGTAATATTTAAAGTTTAATGAACTCAAACTTTTGAGTGGAACAAGTTTTTTTCAGTGTTAAAGTAAAAAAAAAAAATCATATTCATGTTTCATTCTTCACATTAGATGTATTTCCTGGTTTTCTGTATATAAGACTTTAGACGAGAATGTAAAGGTCCTGTGTGTAAGGCATTTTCTGTTTTTGGAAGACCAGCTATTTGTAGTGGAATGGGTAATTCCTGAATTGATGAGACCTACAAGAAATCCAGACTTGTCTTATCTCCTTCTACTCCCTAAAAGCGGTGAAGCAAAATGTAAATTTCTGCATAAAAACACCATTTAAAATGCATACATATACAGTAAACTGCCTGAACTCATTTCAATATACTCAGCCACTCTGTCTCACTTTTGAACATTTTGTGTTTTATAGTTGGAATATTTATATGTTTGACCTTCTGACAGGAGGTTATCAAAGGAAATGCCAACATGAGTGATGAAACTCATAGTTAACTAGAATTTCGGGAAACCTTAATTAAGTGATTACTCATTACGAGATGAGTGGTTGTAGGTTTCAACTTGAGACGTGTAGTGAGCAAGTGAAGATTTGATTAAATGGAACTTAACTAAATGATCACATTTCATAAGCGTTGTGATGTTACGTTGTCCTTGTATCGGAAATTTTTAATAATAATAATTCTTCAATAAGAAATGTTCTCCCAAAACAGCAAAGATTAGTGTTCTCTTAGTGTTCATATGACAAGACAGTCTGTGTGTTGTAAGCAGTCAAGGTACTGAAATAGGTGAGTGACTGGGTAAGTGACTTTGTTCACTAAAAGTCATTTGAAGTTTCTAAAACATCTGAAAGGGTGAAAGGAAAAAGTGTAGCCCATCTCCTTGCCTTCGGCAGAGTGACACTGATTATAGACCGTACTCACTTGAAATGAACCAGTCATGTAAATTTTATGAAACAATCTTAGAAAAACTGGAAGACCATGAAAAAAGTGCTTCATTTATTTTTCATCTTTTTTGTCAAGTCGGTTAATGAATATTTCAGGGTCATGTGGTTGGCTACAGTATTGGAACTTTGTAAAACTAGCCAGCAGTGCAAGTAGTGAGCGTATCCCTGAGGACTGATGGAAAGCTGTCAGCGCAGCGGGGGCAGACCACAGCTGGACTGTGAGGGCAAGATACCCAGAATTCCTCTGTAGCTGGGCAAACCTTCTCACTTGAGTTATTCCTTGATAGACAAAAGGAGCTCACTTGAATACCTGAATATATAAAGGGATCACATACTTTTATAACGTGTTTATTACTGTGCAGCATCAACAAACCAACACTTTGACCAATTGCTCGCCATATTTCAGGGGTTTTTTGGCAGCAAACTAGATGTGTGGCCTCGGAAAGAAGTCTAGCATTCGTTTGGGTCGAAAGGAGAAGTGAGATCCTGGATTGAGACAGTCAGGGGAGGGTGCTGGCCAGATTATCCCTCTCATGCAAATGCGCTCTCTCCACCGTTAGGTCCCACTGAAGCGTGGGGACACTGCGTTGGCTACAGCTGCTTCCCGTTTCCACCCAATCACACCAGCGCCATCTGGATGTGTGTGTGTGTGTGTGTGTGTGTGTGTGTGTTGCTGCACAGAGCTAGTGCCCTAACACATTTTTGAACAGCAACTATGCACACACTCAGACATGGTCTAGCTGATGTTCATTATTGACCAAGCAGGTGTGCCAAGTTGATGGAACACATGCATTCAGAATCCACTTTATTAGCAACACCTGTACACCTGCACAGTCATGCGGTTATCTAATCAGCCAATCAAGTGGCAGTAGCCCAATGCACATACAGGTCAAGAGCTCTAGTTAATGTTCACATCAAACATCAGAATGAATAAAAAATGTGATCTCTGTGACTTTGATTATGGCATGGATGTACCAGTAGGACAAGTTTGAGGGTTTCAGAAATTACGCAACTTCTAGGAATTTCACACATAACTGTCTCTGGAGTTTGCGCTGAGTGGTGCACAAAGCAAAAAATTACATAGAAAACATTGAGCAAGCAAGGGTTCTGTGGGTGGAAATGTCTTGTTGATGAGACGAACATGATCAGATTGGTTCAAACTGCCCGAAAGGATATAGCAGCTCAAATATTCACTCTTTATAACTGTGGCTTCTCGGCATTCATAAAACACCAAATCTTGAGATGGATGGGCTACAACAGCAGCAGACCACATCAGATTCCACTTCTGTCTGCCAAAAACAGGAATCGGAGGCCCTCATGGGCACAGACTCACAGAAAATGGGCAGTTGAAAACTTGAAAAAGACCTGGTGATTTTTTTTCCATCTTCAACTGTCCAGTTTTGGTGAGTCTGTGCCCATTGCAGTCTCAGCTTTGTGTTCTTTGGCTGACAGAAGTGGAACCTGATGTAGTCTTCTGCTGTTGTAGCCCATCCACCTCAAGATTCGACATGTTGCAAGTTCTGAAATGCTTTTCAGCTCAGTATGGTTGTAAAAAGTGATTATTTGAGTTACTATAGACTTCCTCTCAGAGCAACAGAGTTTTTCAGCCTTCAGGCCTTCCGCTCATTCAGTGTTTTTTCTTTCGTTTTTCACACCATTCTATATAAACTTTAGAGAATCTCATGTAAAAATCCAAGGAGATCTGAAACACATCAAACCATATGATGGTTAAAGTCAGAGAGATCACATTTTTTCCCCATTTTGATGTTTGATGTGAAAATGACCTGAAGCTCTTGACCTGTCTCTGCATGACTTTATGCACTGTGCTGTTGCCATATGATTGGCTGACTAGATGATCTCATAAATACGCAGTTGTACAGGTGTTCCTAATTAAGCGGGTTGCGAGTGTACATTGATAAAATCCCTCTTAGTCATTTTTGCTAAAATGTTCAAGTATTGTTTATGGCTATGGATAAATAATGTGTATGGTTTATGGAATTACATTCCTAATCTCATTCTTGGAAATATATTCTTTATATATCTTTATATATTTTTTAATTTAAGAACCATTTAAATTTTGACTTTATTGCAAAGCATTATCTAATAAACCTGGAAACACCAAAAACACATCAAAAACACCAGAGAAACAGTGGTTGAATAAATTTTTTATTGATATTTTGCAAGCAAGTTTTAGCATTGTTGATGGTAATATATGTATGTCTCCAATCCTGTGAAAATTTAAGGTTAAATAATAATACAAACAAAAATTTAAGATTAAAAAAGAAATACAATGGACCAAAAAAAAAAAAAATCCTTGTTCATAATACATACAGGAAGGGGAGTATAGTTCTCTGTTTGGGATGTGTTAAGTTCTCAATACTGCTGATACAAGAAGTACACTCCCAATCAAATGTTTGGACACACAAGCTCATAGAATGGTTTTCTTTATTTTACTTTTTTCCTGCTATTTTATAATAATACTGTGATATTACACATATGGAGTTATTCAGTGATCAACATGAGCTTTAAACAGATACATATTCCTAATAGTTCTCTTGATGAAGCTTTGGACATTCTTGCATCTTCACATCCAGCTTCATGGCACCAGGAGGCTTTTCCTAAAATTCTCATGTAGGCTGAGGTTGAGTCAACTGCTTCTCCTAAGTTCTTATTGAAAAATTCTTGTTAGTGGAAACCACTTGTTTTAATTATAAATGGACTAGTAAAAATACATTATAACATTGTACATGGTCATTAACTTCATTTGTATTAAAAACAAATTTCAGTACCTGGATCAAATAGTATTTAAGACATGAATGAATATATATTTAAGCTAGTGTGTCCAAACTTTTGATTGGTAGTGGATACAATCATTATTGCCATATATCCTTACCCTCACATGTAACACTTGAAACTGTATTTTAATAGTTTTTGACAATCCGTATATTTACAATTACAAGTAGAATGGGTGAGCACTAATTATTAAGCCGAACCAGTGAGAAACACAGAAGGTTTCTGTGTTCTCCTGAAAACGCACTTGGTTTTTCATTGGCTATGAATGCAAATATAGTGTAGCCTTTTAAATAATTAGAATGCTTCTTAATTTATGCTGTGAATCCAGGAAAAATTATTCTGAGATTTCACTTGAAAACAATTTACTATCTTGCCTTGATTTCAATTCCATTGTTCAGTATTTTCTTATATTTATCAGTAACTCACAGTTGTAGAAAAATAGACATGGCAATGAATTATATTTACATCTGTGTACATTAATAAGTATCAGTGTATATTAAATGAATAATCGACCCTTTCAGCATGCACACAGTGTTCAGACAATGCACTAAAAAAAACAATTTACATGTTCTATATTTAATGACTATATCTGTGCTGGTATGCTGGTATTTCTATATGCATAAGATCTGTGTGTGTGTTTGTGTGTGTGTGTGTGTGTGTGTGTGTGTGTGTGTGTGTGTGTGTGTGTGTGTGTGTGCTCAGTAGCGGTGTT
Organism: Doras micropoeus; assembly: GCA_028566355.1. Taxonomy (NCBI): domain Eukaryota; kingdom Metazoa; phylum Chordata; class Actinopteri; order Siluriformes; family Doradidae; genus Doras; species Doras micropoeus. The sequence goes on along the minus strand of JAOUQY010000042.1, from coordinate 13,576,174 downwards.
CTCCACGTGTGATGTGTGATGAGAACTCATAGCGGTCCTGACTGCGATAGCCACATAGATTGCATTCGAAGGGGTCTCGGAAGCCATGGCATCCCATGTGAATGGTATACATGACATGGTCCAGGAAGAGCACCCTGCAGTGGATGCAGCGATACGCCCTCACTTCCTCACCCTCCGCACTTAGCACTTTAAAACCCTCTGTAGCCATGCCCAGCTCCATTCCCACTCCCCGCAGAGACTCATAGTGCCTCTGCTCCTCCTTCACCAGGGGCAAAGCTCCGTTTCGTGCTCCCGGGGCCATATGATTGGTCAGATAGATGAGCCCACTTGCCCCCGGTCCACCTCCTCCGGCTGCCCGCTCCTCATTGTTGCTCTCGGTGTCAGTGGAGTCCTGGCCACTGTGACTGGGGGACCCATCTTTCTCGCTCATTGCAGATTTGGACTTAGCAAGCAGCAGCAAGTTCTCGGCTGCGCTATCTTTAGCTGACAAGCCGTTGCTCTCGGCTGATTGGGCCTTGTGCAGGTTGTAGATGGGGTTGACAACCATATCAGTGCCTGAGCCTGGCGGGGTCTGAACCAGCGGCCGCAGAGCCTCAGCTCCCAGGTAGCTTATGGCACTGTTGATGGCCTGGTCAATCACTGCCGATGGCTGCATCATCTCACCTGAGTTGCTATCAAATGAGAGGTCAGAGAAGCGTTTCTCACCTAACAGACAGAACAAGAAAGAGAGATGGAGAAAACTGACACAGAGCCCATACTGAAAGGGACAATTTTTTAAGGTCCCATTCAGTATATAAAAAGGGGGGTGAGCATTCATATCATTCCTATCTTTCCTTTCCTTACATTTATAGAGCGCAATAGCTATTTAGGATAACTGGTGTGTTTTGAATAAACTATAAAAGGTTTATTTTAAAATTCAATTATCCAAATAATAATTAATTAACAAATAAAGGATTACATTTAAAATAACTAATATAATAGCTCTTTATTTTGCCCAGAGATACAGTAATAAAATTTAAGCATAGGTGGCCTAGGTTACAGTAAAAATATCCAAATGAAATGAAATATTTTATTATACACAAACATTATTTGTGTACACACACACACCACAGTGATGAGTGCAATTAGGATACCCAGGGTCTATGAAATATACAAATTCCTTTAAACATAGAGAAAGCAAACTGACGCTCTTACCTATAAACTTCTGTGGCATAGAACTCTTACGCTTAGCTACATTGTTTGCTATTCTGTCTAGCACCAAGGCTCTCTCAGACACAGCCAGGTTTAAGTCTTCCCTCTGCTCACTTTGGCTGTTCTCTTCCTTCACTATAAAATGCAAGACAGAGAAACCACGTATAAGATTCAAATATACACACCTGTCCTCTTGGGCTGACAGAATCTGCACTGACATTTTGCCTCTTTAAACCTGTCACGAGCCCCTGTCTCCTCTTTGGGTTTTTTTTTTTCTTAGGTTTTTTTTAACTACTTCTTAGGTTTCTGCCATAACGTATAATAGCTTTGCTTTTTCTTTTTTCTTTTTAAATTCAGTGCCTTTCAGCCTTCTCAGTCAAATAATGCAGTAAATCAGAAAAATAACCTTTCCTGTCAAATACATCCTTTACCCAGACAGATGGTCATACATTTAAAACTTAATTTAATCTAAATTTAATTTTAGAAAATATTTTTGTATAATCTTTAAAATAATATTTTGAAAACTATAAATCTAGAATAAATATTGGACTAAATAAAGACCTGCCACTAGCTATGAATATATACTTACGTGTTATAAGAATATTTTGTTATTATGGAATAATATGCTAATCTTCTGTTAGTTTTAGGTTGTGATTGTAGATTAGATTTTATTTGATTAAAAGAATGTATCTCTGAGCTTGTATAAAAGGGTGAGAGCAGTTAGGGTGCCCCTGCACTGACCTGAGTAGATGCTGTTCTGAAGGCCCATGCACTGCAAGTAGTTGTGGCATCGCTCTTTGTGCTCTTCCAGCGAGCTTCTCTGCTTGTAGCTGCGTCCACAGTATGCACACTTGTGGGGCTTTCCAACTGTCAGTTCAAAAGAAAAAACTATGGTGCTCAGTGTCATTTTCTTTCCTTGGTGAACCATGTGTTCAGTTTGTGTTCCCCAAAATAGGTCAAAACATGAGATTAGTTATCAGTGCAGTCTTTAATAAGATGCTGTTCACTGGGAGGAGTGTAAGTTACCAGAGTGTGTGCGCAGGTGTCCGGTAAGGGCGTCTCTTCGGCGGCAGGCATAGTTACATAGGTGACACTTAAAGGGTTTCTCCCCAGAGTGAAGTTTTATGTGGCGTAGCAGGTTGCCCTTCTGTGTGAAGGAGGCACCACACTGACTGCACTGGAAGGGCCTTTCACCTGGAAAAAAAACATGAAGATTGGTACATTTGAGCAGCTCAAACACTACAACACATTCTCAAACTATCAACTTGGAATCCTGCAGAAAAGGATATCGCTTTGACTTAAAAGCATAATTGTATACAATTATGATATAAACAAATGCATCTGTATTTATAGGGATATTAAACTGAAAGGCAGCTTTTTACATCAAGTTATTATAATAATAATAACAGCAACAACAATAATAATAATAATAATAATAATACCAACAATAATTCTTATTTAATTTTACTATTTTTATTATTATTATTATTATTATTATTATTATTATTATTATTATTATTATTATTATTTGCACTGTTGTAATAAGTATAAATGATAGAAATCAGTTGTGATAGCTGTGAACCCTGATGCCATATTTAATTCAATCCAGTATGAGATGCCGTGGAGCTCTGTTAGTCTTTTGCACTACATGGACAAGCTGCACGCAGGCAAACTCTGAGCATGTAAATGATAAGCCTACAATGATTACTTTGGGCCTGTCTCTGCAGCTCTGAGACCTCAACCTCTCTGCCTCTGTCTGTCTATCTCTCTCTCTCTCTTAGTGACCCTGTTTGTGCTGTGCATTCGGGTCGCAGCTCTACACGCGGCCACAGAACACGAGAGGCCCATCAGAGGTGGAAGCCCCGCCCACTGTGCACCGTGGCGCGCGCACTGCCTGCCCCTCAGATCGAACACGAGCCTTTCTGACTCGGCCTGCCAGCTTCGTAATGCACCGCTGCCTGGGTCAATTTGATCTCAAAATCTCATTTCCCCCCCTCTTCTTCTACTCTCAAATAAGGGTGGCCCATCACAATGCAAATGGCAGAGCTCATTTAAATAAAGCGAGGGAAGCGCTTTGTGTTTGAGAGCCACTCTTCCTGATCAGCGCCCCTGGAATAAACCAATATCCAGGGCGTGTGAGTGTTGTGGCATTCTCGGAGAACCATTTTAATGCGAGCCTCTCTTCAAAGGCCCCCTATAAAATAAGAGTCACCAGTGAAGCAGTAAAACTACTGGAAGAAAAAAAGAAACTCATTAAAAAGGCATTTTAGGAGAACAGTCTCACCAGCGAATATTTATATTTAAATAGGAAGCACTTCATTATATCTTTTATTGTAGGTTCTGTTTGCATTTGCATTAGTCCTCAGTTCCTTTCTTCCATTTTGGGTTTCATTAGCTTCTCAAGCGCTGAAGTTAAGTGCCTTTTTGAAAAATGTTCTCCACCACTGGTTTGAGCTCATTACAACTGAATACCAATCTTGAGAGAGATAGAAAATAACTAAGTACTTTTATAATTTTAATTTAGCAGAGTTTCTTCCAGGCTAATTGTTGATGTTGCCCTCAACTGTAATTTACATACAGAGATACGCACTTCATTCCCTTTTAAATGTGTGCTTGAATAGATTTACTGAGCAAGACAAAACAATCAAAACACCGAAGTAGCTAAGGTAACATTTGAGCCCTCAACATACTGTAAGGTTAATGCTTTTGACTGTACTAATAGTGGAGTGTAATCCACAGACTGGTAGCTTTAATGAGTTTGGCTTCCTTTTATCTGTCATTTTAATGTCAAGGACAAATTTAGGACTTGCAGTGACATTTTTAAAATGCATTGTAGCTCCTGATTAAATATGACCATTATAGTACTATAATGCACGCTGCCTCATCAAGCTTTCCTAATCTGCTCTGCATCTGCAGAGTGTGTCTTGTGTGTTGTGTGCATCCTATCAAGCCCTGCACACTGTCAGCTCTTCTGTGCTATGGGTGTGAGTGACACTAAGGGGAGGGAAGAGTAGATGGCAGTTGTGCTTACCAGTGTGGCTTCGCTTGTGCACCATCAGCACATTGGGCCCAATGCAAACTATTCCACAGATATCACACTTGAGCTTCCCATTGGGGAGGCGGATGCCCCCGGCCATAGGGTAGGCAGGCGCTGGCTTGCTGTCTGGGCCTGCGTGGGAGCCGTTCACTTTGGCCCCTGAGCCATCGAGCATGCGCAAGTCCTCGGCCACACACTCCTCTTCCTCGCCATTCATCTCAGCGGCCAGGCCATTCTCCTCATCACTCCGAGCCTCAACTTTTATATTGCAGGCTGGAAAAAGAGGGCAGTGGGCCTGTTTAGTGAAGCATCAGGCTGAATGCTCACCCTGACTATCACCTAAGCTAACACTTTCATCTTTCTTCTAGTACAGATGACAATTGTTATGTCCTGGGGCAGAGGTCTCATGTTTATATCCAGTGTACAGGCTTTAGTGATTTTGTTACTGTATAATGTTATGTAACTTTAGGGATAGACACAATACTTGAGGACAATCCAGGCATCTCTTTTTGGTAACTAAAATAGGAAGTGTATGAATTGTGTTTTTCCTTAAATGTTAAAGGAGAACAGAAGTTTCTAAGAAAACTCTGGCTTCTTACCTAGATAATAGGCCCAATTTCTAACCCTAGTGTTTTTGGTTTCTCTTCACACTACACAAGCACAATTCTGTTTTGAGCAGTCAAACAGTAAACTCCTATATGAGTTTGCTCACTCAGGAATTGGGAAATACAAACTCCATACCCCAGCTCTCTCAGTATCACAGTTCTCTGAAACAAATGACTGATAAACAGGAAACAGAGACACAGGAAGCACTGTGAAACTGAGGAGTGCAGCGGTGTAAACCAGACCAACAAACCGTGGTAAATACATACACGCTCACTCTAATGCAAGTCAGACTATAGAAATGAGGGAGTTAGGGTGATTAATAAAACAATCTAAATTTCAAATGCATGACAGGGTTTGAATTTGAGTGCAGAAATGGCAGCTAATGTAGCTCTGAAAGCAACAAATTACAGTCTGAAAATATTTTTTACTCTGAAGACAAAAGATGATTTTACTGTGTACCGATTGCTACTGTGCCTTTAGGACTTCTATGCTTTTTTTTCTGGTGAGTGCAATTTTACGCAGCAGCTTTCACACTGCTGCCCTTTGCTTAAAACGGTTCTCACTGGGTTTGGGTCGTGTGGTTAACAAGTCATGGTGCCATGGTTGATTTCCTCATGCGTTTACCTCCATTTGTACACACTGAAGAGGAAGAAGTGGAAATAATGAAATATAGGAATCTAGGAGAAAAGGGGAAGCTTCAGTAACAGAGCCAGCCCAACTGAAAAAAACAAGGCCAAGAATTATGGAGAAGTGACAGAAAGGGAAGCACAGACAGGGAATTGTGAAGCTGTGCAACTGAAACGGCATTTTTGTGGAACACAAAAGGTATTTTTTTCATGCGTGCTACATGGATCAACAAATATGTCACATGATTCATACAGAGAACATACCTCGGTTCCTTTCTGCTCTATTCGGTACAAGTACCTGTGCCTTTATTTTATCTAAAATATCATAAGAAGGAATATGTAAAGACAGGAGCCACATTCACTGCTACAAAAGGCCACAAACCACTCCGGGAGAGGCACCCAGACAGATCATTTTAAGAGGAAGTTGAGTAAGTGTGAGCTTAAAGATGAAAATGTGTGAGCTCACTAAACTGATAGCAAAAGTGCTTCTTTCCCATGAGCCATAGCCTGCAAAATACTGCTGCTGATCAATGCTTACATTCTGTCTGGTCTGATCCTGAGAGAAAGTTCCTTTGTAGCATTAATATACTAAAATTCCTGAAGTCACACAATTAAGACAATGTTAAGTCTTTAAATGTTATAATAACAATTTAATGCTAAGTTCTGTAGGGCAAAAAAAATCGGAATATATATTGATCTATAACCATATGTGGACACGCATGCTCTCATATGCACTGTTACAGCTACTCATAGTCCCTCTGCTTGTATCGTTCAATGTTTTGTCCAGAGATATGTGACCTAAGCTTGGCAGAAGGAACTAACTTTGCTAGTGTGCTGAAATCTCTCATGGATTTGGGGAAGTTGTGACTAAACTGGAGATGGGAACAGGAGCTTTTACTTTATATAATGTTTGTCACACATCCTAATTTACCCTTTTTGGGAAGCAAGTGTCAAAACCCACAGGCAAGAGCAAACAAAGTGCACTACACTAGAACAGAGAAGAAGAGAGGAGACACAGGAGCTCATTTCATCCTGCTTACAACACAGCTCCTGTCACTTCCTGTCACATTAACCTGAACTATTAAACAGCACAGAGCAGATTTACAATCACCCTGAAACATGATACATTTATAGCAAAATGCATTCTACTAACAATGGGACAAATGTACCACCTACGTGCAGGAGTCCTGCATGTGTAAAAGTGGGTGTTAGCTATGCTGGTCTCAAAGCACTGTTTCTGTTGTCTCAAACTGAAAATAGCTTTGTACTTGTTGCCTTGGAGCCACACACTTAACCACGGCTTTGCTCAGTGTGAATATGTGCATGTGCGCTTGCACATATGCGACCTTTGATAAGGAGAAAAAAGGCACTGCTTCTTTTGCATTTTTAGGAACTTCAGAACGTCAGAGTGTAAAATGGCAGCACCACAAAGGCGCACCGACCAATAAGTTGTGCATACAAAATACATTAAACTCGGTGCTGTAAAATCAAGGTCATGAGTATCAAGACCTGACATGAACTATTGTGTGACCCTGTACTTCAAATCTGCATTTACAGAGACCATGTGGGGTTTGATTGCATGGCGCTGTTAGGAGCATAGCTAAGACTGACAAGCATGAGCCATCACAGTGTGTGCGTTTCTGATACTCTTCGCCTTCCTGTCTCACTTACACCCTCCTGATCGAATAGCACATTGCAACCCAGTAGTAAATGATCAGCACAGATAGCTACTGCTCCATTACCAAGTTTCTGCATTAATCTGAGAAGCAGTGATGCACTGCAAAGATATAATAGTCACATCCTCTCACACACTGGCTGATTACATCTTCAAGGACAGTGCACACACACGCGCACGCACACAGGCAAAATTTAAGATTATCTACAGCCTGTATCAAATAGCCTGTTTAAAACCCATTATCCTGCAAAATACGAATCTCTGAAGTAGAACATTTTATCTCGCAAACATGTAACTTGTCAGACAGCTGGAGATAAAGTTCAGCATTCCATAAAAAATCTTGAAAAAATTTTTCATTTTCAGATTTCTCACATAATACATTCCCTTCCTGTCAATAACGCTAAGCTTTTGTATAAAACGTTCCTGAAGGTTAAACGGACGATATTATAATTATATTACCATATTGATTAAAGTTGACTCATTCGTTCATTTGCTGTCCCTTTCTCCTAGTGAGGGTTGCAGTGTGTGATGAACGTTATGCTTTTAAAAAAACATGCTGACAGTGTGTCAATGAGAAGTGGAATGACTAATCAATAGCTATCTGTGCGGTGCTGTCAGAGTGAATGATGTAAACGCTGCGGTCCACAATGCGCTTTTGTTACAGCCTATGTAACAGTCTGTTCCTCTAAAGCGAGCTTCACTACTTTATAACTGCAATTTAATGCTGATGCTTCTAGCTGATGCATTTCCATTTCCACTACAACACTAAAGGTATCACCAAAGCATATACATTTTTTCTGTCCTCCTACACCTTCAGAAGCATTTTGCTTGCACAGATTTCACTTTGTGAACTATACTTAATTTACACTACATCGTATTAATAATTATGCCATTGGAAGATCCTCACAAGGATAGTAAGACAATCGCTGTCTGAGTGTGTGTGTGTGTTTGTCTGTGTGTGTGTGTGTGTGTGTGTGTGTG
>JAOUQY010000042.1:13556880-13567958 GCA_028566355.1 Doras micropoeus | reverse complement strand
TGTGTGTGTGTGTGTGAGAGAGAGAGAGAGAGAGAGAGAGAGAGAGAGAGAGAGAGAGAGAGAGAGCATGTTTTTATATATTTGTGGGGACCAAATGTCCCTACAGGTATAGGACTATCTGACATTTTTACATTTTGCTGGTCCCCATAAGGAAAGTACTTTTTTTGTTTTGTACTTTTTAACAAAACTAAAAGAGACAAAAAGTTGCCTTTTCTTTACTGAGGTTAAGTTTAGGGTTAGGCATATCATTAATTAGCTTCATTAATAATGTCAGTGGAAGGTCCTCACAAGTATAGCAAGACAAATTATGTGTGTGCATGTATGTGTGTGTGTGTGTGTGTGTGTGTAGGTAGGTGTAGCTTGGCAGTTGAAGTGAAAGCATGGCAAAATGTGCAGGTGCAGTTGTGTGTGTGTGTGTGTGCGTGTGTGTGTACATGTAGTGCCGCGTTTGGCTGTCTGGTGTTGCTCCTGAACATTTTATCTCCCCGTACGAGTGTTGAAACTGTGTTCTGGCAAGTTCTTCTTAGGAAACTCTTGCACATCCTATTTCAGTTTCCTCTGACATCTTACTTTTTTCTCTCTCTCTCTCTTTTTAAATTACTACAGCTTCAAAGTGTTTGAGGCAAACTAATCTGGAACTACTGGAGGGGAAAATTCCTAAACAAAAATACATCAAGATTTTAAACAGGCCATCTGCTAACTTCAGCTTAGCCAGGTCCATTCCCATCCACATCACAGACTTCGCTTCTACTTAACCTACTTCATACTCGTGCGCTGTTCTGGCACTCACATACTAACATGTCTTACTGAGAAATCTCTAATTCACCCAACAGAATATCTTTTCCATTTCGTGTAATACACTGCTGTGAGACTGCTGGTCTTCACCCAGAACACAAACACTAGGGCGGCTAATGAACATCCAGCCAGGTGCTGAAGAGATCTCAAGATAATATTTTTAATAAGCTTTTTGACTAAATTTACAAGTAACATGTAGCAGTATGAGAAGTTCATAATCTAGTCTATAATTTCTAGTCTATAATTTAAGATGTGTAGAAATTCAGCTGTGGGCAAATGTACTTATTATATACTTATTATATTCTTATTATATACTTATTATAATAAACCAATGGAGTCTTTGATACAAAGAAAAGGAATTGCTTTGAGGGGTGTGTGAGTTTAACAGTTTCTTGGTTCCTGCCTTCTCCTTTCTGTATCTGAACATGAAGAAAAAGGAACATAAACACTCTAATCATAATCATCGATGTGCAGAAAAGGGGGACTCAAACCAGGGGCTAAAGAAACCACACGTGATAATGTTAACTGCAATACTACTACTGCTTTTTTAAAAGGTCCAGGACATTTGTGGAAAATTAGCCAATAGAAATTTACATCATTAGCATTAAAGTTCTTTGTATGTCAAAAAAAAGGTAGCTACATACATCATTACATTTCAAATTTTCTCATACGGTTTATTTTGAAATTCTCATAGTCTTGTATTTTCTTTTTCTTCAGCACTTTGCGTAAGCATGGATTCTTATTGAATATGCTGCCTGATCAACGAATGGGTCTTTTTCAACTTAGTGGAATAAACTCTTTGGATTGTCATCCTTAAACCTAGTGCTCTAAATTGGTTTACGTTCTCCCATATCATAATTAAGGTACTTTATGCTCTACATGAGATACTAGTTATTACATGGATTTGACTTGGTGGAAACCAAGGCTTTTTACATTGGTCTCACCCACCTGTTGGTTTGTCAGTGCGATTGGTGTGCTGGAGACCTGTGCTGGTGGACAGGTCCTCTGGGACAGGCATTGCCTCCTCTTGGTCTTCTGCTGCCTCATTAGTAGTGGGGCTGTCCCTCCCTAATATGAAACACAAAACAACTCTTTATGCTCACAGAGAGTACATCGTACAGTACACACTGTGCGTGTATGTATATGTTTATAGTTAAAATGTTGTTTTATGTCTGTGCTACTTTTTTCTTTCTTGTTTGTTTCCCTGTTTTCCTAGAAAAGTGTTTGCTATAACCTTTGTCTTTAATACACTCTTGTTTAATCAGCCTTCTGGATGTGACTGAGCTGCTTTTAGAAGCTCACTGTGCAGCAGGATCTGGGTATGTTGAGCACTACCACATTTTGGTGTTGCTCTGATTACATGAAATATGTGTACATGCTATACCTGCTATTTGGGACATTTCCTGTGCCTCTTCGGTCTCCATCCTGTGCAGGTACTCTAACAGGAGCAAGTGAAAGAGAGAGGGAGAGAGACAGACAGACAGAATAAGACAAGCAGAGACACAGAGTCAGAGAAAAATGTTTCAGTTTCATCAACACCTACTGCTGAAAATGTAACATTCTAAGAGGGGGCGGTTAGTGATTATAGGGGGAATGCCCTTTCTTTGTGTGTCTCCATCACCCCCTACAATAACACTCCTATTCCAGTAGCAGACACCAGTGTCCTGCACATTACATTACAAAAGAACTACAGACATTTTCATTACCCTAGCTGACAGCCTGGGTAGACTGAGCAACTGGATGGTGGGCTTCAGGGGTGGGGTGTTGGGAACTCAAGAGCAGCTTTTCAGACCACATTTGTTATTTATTGTTAATTTCCCAGCACATAATCATCCAAAAATGCAAACTGACTGCCGCAAAATTAAGCAGAAAATTAGATGGCCCTAGGTCACGGGGGATGCGGGTGTTTGGCATAGCCAGCTGATTGGCGCTCGTGTTCACTCTAATTTACTGAGCATGCATGGGTAAGCCCGGCAGCCCGTCTCTCTTTCTCTCCCTGACTCATACACACTCACGCAGGCAAGCCGAAGACATCAACAAAAGGTGAAGTGGACACAGAAATGGAGTGTGGAGAGAGAGAGGTGACAGAGATAGTAAAACGAAAGAAAGACAAGGGTAGCAAATGAAAGAGAGAGAGAGAGCAAGAGAGAGAGGAAGTATGATAGAGGGGAGATGAGAAAAGGAGAAAAAGTGAAAACGTCAAACAAAATACATGAGTAAGAGAAATTAAGTGCAAGAAAAAAGACAAAAGGAAAAGAAGTGTTTGAAAATGCAGTAGGCCGAAAGAGCAGCACTTCCTTGGGCCAGGCCTGCATATCGAAGGAGTCACCAGTGTGCGTGGCCCCATTAATAATGCAGGGTCCCCTCAGGCCTGCAGCAGATGGGCACAACAGCCTCGGCCTCCTCGCTGCCACTTCAAGACGCTCCCGCTGGAGGTCCGCACCCGGCCCCTGCAGCCACGCAGGGAGAAGTGAAGCTCCCGAAAATAGCCAAGCAAGCTGAAGCATGCCCCTGGGAGAAGGGGAACCTAGCCCTTCCTGTTTTCACTGACAGATGGCTCCACACATTTGGAACAAATAGCGGGAAGCAAGTTTGTGATCCGTATGTTGCAATGCCGCAGTCTTTCTGTGGATGACTCCACAGCAGCACACAGACCCTAAGTAGAACTAGGTGTGTCTGTATAGAAAAAGGTGTGCTTGTGTACTGGGAGTGAAAGTTAAAGGTTAGACTAGGTCAGTATGTTTTGTGCTACTCTCAAGGCTCGACACTGTGACTTCTTGGCAGAGCAAAATTTCTGACCATGCGCCCATGCGTATGTGTGTGAGTGTGTGTGTGTGAGCGTGTGAGGGTGTTTTTTTAGTCAGTATTCCCATTGTGCCCCCTCTTCTGAGTAGTTCATGTAAAGGGAAATAGTGATGCTCTGGATAAAGGAGGGGGTGGAGACATTAATATTTCTCATTACAGAACATTCTTCAGTACTGGTGTAGGTCTGGAAATTGCGTGTCAATATGCACTTATACGCACAAAACACTGATGTCTGTACAAAATGGCTGCTTTTTATTTTTCTATTTCAAAACAGTATATGTAATAAAGTACAATGCTTTTTTTAATTCATTTAATGAGACAATGCTTTAAAAATGTTAATTCCAGAGTAAAATCAGTGATAAACTACTCAGCCTGATTGAAATGTAAAATTCTATGCGAGCAGCCTATTAAGAACATGCATAAGTAAATATGAGTGAGCCAGTAAACGTGAGCCGAGTTTCCTAAGTTTTAAAGGTTTTCAAATTACAGAGCAAATCTATGTCTACCAATGATCATAGTGTTACCATGCTTCTGGGAAACCTGCCGAAATAATTTAGATCTGACTCCACATACTTTTGAACTGTAGGTGTGAAAGTATTGATATTTGATGAAAGGTTACAGATCACTCATGATTCATGTACTTCAATTCATAAATTACTGGAACTAGAGAAACTTTAAAAACAACTATATTTTTTTATTCCTAGCACATTTCATATAATAGAGGGAAAGAGATTCCAGACTTGTAATGTCTAGCATAATGTGAGGCCATAGTGAAGACACTATTTCAGAGAATGGGAAGTTTATGGAATAAATTAGTGTGCCAGTAATAGATGACAAGTTGCTCTGAAGACAGTATACCCTCACCTTTATCTGTACAGACAGTTAATAAAATGTTACGGTACTGGAATATATATCGTTATACTGTTTTTATGCTGTTGTCTTGTTCTCTGCATGTGAGTATAGATAAGATGACATCGGTATTATAGCACAATCGACAGGTGCTGAGACTCTGAAGATGAAGTGCACTTAACATGTTGACAGTATGAAGACTTTAAGCGCTGTTTGCAGACATAATATGTCTGTATGTTCGGAAGGAAGAGCAAAGCAGCACAACAAAGAATCTTGAGCAGAGCAGGGTGGAGACTGTGAGGTGCAAAACCGTTAAACAGACAAAATGACATGGCTCAGGTCAGAGGAATTCTGAGGTGAGAGCAACTTTTCTACACGACTACTTGGAGCCGGTTATTTTGTTGACTCAGGTTTAAAATATAACAAAAGAATCTGGATCTGAGGAATCCTTATAGCAATAAAGTTTATGTAAGGGTGGAATTATGGAATTTTTGCTTTGGGTGAAACTAAAAGGATATTACTGCGCTGAAAAAAAAGTCTGGTAAATTCCATGTTTTCTAAAAACATCTGCTGAATAATATATCAGGGATATTCCTAAAACTCCCGGCCTAACGTGTTTACAGACATCATAAAATTAGCTGCTGACTTATTCTACTTTTATGCTACATTTATGTAGGTGGCCTAGATCCAGAAGAGGTGTGTATATGGAACCATTTCATTTTTAAATTTATCAAACATGTATTTTCTAAGAAAATAAAAATATCCATTTATTATTTAATAGTATCTAGTGATATATGTATAGTCCCAGCTAATTACAAAACATGTTTTTTTTTGAAAAATGATCATTCTTATAATAAATATTTTTTTTTTACCATTACCATTCAGGAATGCCCCAGTTGAGTAAATGTAAATGTAGGTTTATTGACATTTTTAATTTTCAAAGGGTATCTCTGACTGTTGAAGCATGTCCACCCCTTATAGAAATTGCGTGTACTTCTTAAAATAAAGAGCTACAAGCCTCACAGAGATGATGGGAATGGGTGGGTTTCTGAGCTAAAATATTACTAACCATTTCTAATTAGCCGGGGCAAATTTAGTAAAGCAGGAAGGGTTGGAATAACTTCTTCTCTGACTGACTGGTCTTGCATCAGTGGGGATTTCAGCACAGTGCTGGACGAGCTGATCTCTGTCAGTGTGAGATGATGATGATGATCTGCAGTTCACAGCTTTCGCTCAAATAAAACTCCAGCACAGCCTCATTTACATCTGCTCCACTTCACTACACTGGCCTTCATAACTTCATCTCTCACTCTTTCTCTCTCTCTATCTCTCACTCTCTCTCTCTTTCGTTTAATTACACTCTTTTTTATTTTTCAGTTTCAGATTTGTGACATTTTATACAAAAACATACTACTACCCAGGCTAGGTTCGTGTAAGGTTGAGCTGTTTTTAGTGTTGTAACGGGGAGAATTCGTGACGCAAATATGAAATATAGCAATCGTCATAATACAAAAAGTGATACACTGTTTCCTGACTTGAAACAATGAAATAAAAAGGTCCGGTTTTGTTTTAATATCAAACTGAAAAAATAGGAGTCGTGTTTTTTTATTTGTATTTAACAATATTGAATTGGTTAAAATCAGTGAAAACAAAAGACAGTGAGAAGTTTTCCTCTCTGTCACCGTGTGCGCATTTTTCTCCATTTTTTTAGGGGGGGGGACTGTATCAACACGGACATGAAGTTAGACAGCGAACGTAAAGTTCTCACAGTAAGGATAACCAGACAAAATTAGGTTTCGTGTTGGCTGCCCCACGAGGGAAAACATGCAAAGCATTCATACTTTGCCTATTGTTTTTCACCGATTTTGCCTAAAATCTAACTGAGCACTTTAATTCTCACAGACTATATTCTGGCCATAAATATGGGGCTCGGTTGGAATAAGGTTATTCCGGGTTAACAATTAAGATAATAATTAGTATTATTACAAATGTTCGAGGATAGGTAAATATACTGTACATAAAATTATATTTATATATTAATAAGTGATTAGAAATGGGATGTTTAACGAAACGTAATAGAAATAAAGAGAAAAGTCTCGCTGTTCATGAAGGCTGTAAAGAGCGGAAAGAGCAACAGGTGCCTTTCAGTATGAGGCGCTTCCGAAAGTAAAGGAAAGCATTTCTCTAGGCAAAGTTTATTTCTAAAATTAAGGTGTATAACGAAAAGATGTGTTTTACACATTCTGTGTAATGACTGCTGTGTATACGAGCGAAATAAATGGGTTTTGAATCCAGTCAGTCGGCTGGATCTAGGGACACGATTCCTCTCTGGAAAACCAAAGGGAAAATGTCGCATATTCATATACAAAACTCATATCCAAAAGTAACACCGACTGCCTACTGATTCTTATTTTGTAAGAAATGTAAGGTAAGAATAATCCGTTGGAGAACGCTGAAACTTTTTGCCACTCCACGCTGTGAGAGTCTGGGAGAAGTGAAGCGCACCTGCTGCCTACTTTAGGACTAAAGTTTTCCACTATGCCCGCTCTTTCTCACTCTCCCAGCAGAACTTTATTTCGACTTTGACCCCAGACTGGCGCACCTGAGTGTGTGTGAGTGTGTGTGGGTGTGTGAAAGCGCGATGGAGTTGATGTCCATACCTGTTAGTCCTCGGCTCGGGTGCAGTATGAAGCTGTTCCAGGCGCGCACCGCTCCATGTGGCGCGCTCCGAGGCGGCGCGGCGGCGCTGGGGATGCGCGGTCCCTCCCCTCCTCCCCAATGCACTTCCTCCTTCCAGCCCAGCATGCCTCACGCGTCTGCAATCAGCCGAAACCTCCCGCAAGCTTTTATTTTCCACAGGCCGAGCGGCTCCTGCAAGCCCTGGCACCTCGCTTTGCGTCGTGCCAGTCAAAGAGGACGGCCAGTAGAGGAGCGCTGGCAGCCATGCATGAGATGGGATGAGCAGAGTGGACTCTTCATGGGTTATTCATTTAGTTTCTCTCAAGAGATCAAGAGAGAGACTGCACTGAGGGTCTCTTCTTGTTACCTGATTTTACTAATAATACTGTGGGTAATAATGAGAACATATAGATAGACTATATATAATGTATTACAGAATTTCCCAGTAGGTGTTTGTAGCATAGCATTTTATCACTGAACTGTCACTTAACCTAATAGTAATCACGAGCCTCAATTCACTGTGAGCTCCATAGTCTTTATTAGGCAACTCTATCAGCAGGTGTCTTTCCTGTATATATTTTCCTGTATGTTAATCATAATGGGTTAAGCCATGTTTGTTCCTCACTTTATTTTTTACACTCATTTTATTGCTATGACTGCATATGTGCTGGAGTTCTGGTTTCATCTGTCTCAGTTCAGTAGAGGTGTGTCATCTGCAGGGGCTTCACTGGCAACAACATATGCACTGCTTCTACAAAACCGGCTGAGTAAAGTCACAGTTAATTTTTTAACTGTATTTATGAGAATTTAAAAAAGGAGGTCACATGCCACTTTATTCTCTGTTACTCTACAGAGTGAATCTGACCACATGACCTGTTTCACCCATTCCTTTTATTAAAGCCCACACACTACGGATATGACACTTTAACCATTGCTGGGTTCAGTGACCTTAATTGCATTGTGTCTTAGTTTCCAAAGTTATTGGACTATTGTTTTCATTGCTTCAATTTTATAATACATATAAATAACCTCACATAAACAATAATTTAAGCACAAAATTATGTAGCCCTAGTATAAATGCTTTATGAATCTTTATAGGTTTGCTTTACAGTTCTATGTAGCCATTAATAAATACATTCTGTTCCGTGATCTCATGATCAACTTCCTCGGCCACTTCTTTATTACTATTATAAAACTAATCATTTTACTCAAAATGGATGCACTGATGATACTGCTACCAATTATTCCAAGACATATCATTTTGCATTAATATTTATAGAAGTTGTCAATAAATAATGAGAATGGGAGCATGTTTGGTTAAAATAAATAGACTCCTTTCATTCCCATGTTTTGTCATTATATTGTAAATTATGTTTCCAGTACACTGGTTCATGGCTGCATTGGAAGGCATTAAGCCAGTTGCTTACTTTTCTCTCCCAGTGATCCTAATGTACACCCTCCCAGGTTGCTGTTTGAGCTGCTGAGTCATATGTAGTAGGACGCTGCTCTTATCTCCAGTCAGCCAGGAGGACTTTCACAGGCAGTTGGTCTATGTGAGTGAGGAAACATGGATGATACCAGTCTGCTGCTGCAGGATTACCTGCTCTGCTATGCTGGATAGTTTGACTGGATGATTGCAGAGTATGTTAAGAAGTCTTAAGAGCATAGTGAATGCCAATGGAGATCATGGTTTCATCTTGGTCTGTAACTATACAGAATGGAGGTGTGGTGTAGGTCCACTACATAGAGGCTAGGCAGAGGGAATTCAAACAGGGGGCATGACTCAGCAAAACGTACTCCGGCTTCAATCAACACTACCAGAGCTCAACAGGGCCTTCCAAACCAGAGAGATACCAACAAATCCCACTGAGTCAGCATAAATGTCTGTGTTTGAAAAGTCAGGAGCATGGGAGGATATCATGTCATAAACATGTCAATGGCTAATATCTAGTGTTCAAAGAAATAATGGATTGGATGGTTATGTTTCTTATATGTATACTAATTTCCTCAGCTTTTTCTATTCTTCTTCTTCTTATTATTATTATTATTATTATTATTATTGCTCACTGTAGCACAAGCATTATAGTGAAAACCTATGAACTACAAATTATATAAACTGTATTGAAACACACTCATAAGTTAACCATAACATTTCAGCAGACTAACCACAGACTGATTTTGTGGTTAAAACTCATTAGCTCAATTAAATGAGTACCAATTATGGATAGACTGATAGTGGTAAGCAGTCCATTGTTATTTCATGGATCTTTAAGCAGCCCATATTTTAGACGCTTAAACAACTTGTAATCTGTAATTGATTTAGAAGCATAAGTTTGAAGTGTTCAAGGTTGGTAATCACATTAATAGTCAAATTTATTTAAAATCTTAATCTGGAGCTTCACGTTCTTTGGGAATACATTATGCAGCAAGATGTCTGAGTAAATTAAATTCCCTTGTGCTCACTAAAGTGTCAATTTCCTTATGGTAATCATCTGCTGGAATGGATGTGTCAGAAGAAGGAGTCGGGCATGCCTGACATTTACCCTCTTTACAGAGAAATGACGGGGGGGAAATCAAGGGGAGGCAGAGAAATTAATCTTTCGCACGACTGAGTATGGAAAAGTGCCTAAAAGACTGTTGAAGAATCAGCTATTATGTTTGTGACCCCAACATGAAAATTAAGCCAGTGATAGCAAGTAGAGCAAGGAGGATGAGAGGGAACATAGGCTGAGGATACCAGAGGAAGAGAATTACACATACACCGCTGCTGCGAGGTAATGTTTTGGTGTGAATGATGCTGCACAATAATCAGATGGGCTAATTTAGGAATCATTTGGGCTAGTTTAGGAATCAGGTGGGCTAGTTTAGGAAGTAAGACACTGACAAGCTTCTATTGAAACACCATTTCTAATAAGAGTACTAATATTCTTTAGTGGTATTTTACAATCCCATTGAATCGGAGCATAATTATTATATGGTTCCTCCTAACTTTTTTTAATTATTACATATATTTGTATTATTATCAACGAATGAATGAAGAACAAATGAATATGTTATGGATCAACAAACGTGTGAAGTTAAGAAAAAGAATTTTAATATATGAGAAAATAAAACAAAAATATTTCAAACCCATTTAAAACCTTTAATCCATTAGTACTGTAGTTGTAAACTATAAACTAATTTTGTGTAAAACATGACTTTTCTGGTCACCTTCCTGGTCAATCCAGTTCAATCCATTTCTGTGCTAGGAAATCTAGTGTTTTGGTTATCCTTTTAAACAGATGATATTCTGTTTAAAATGATTTAATGTCTTCTGGGGGTATGTGTTTTTCCTCAGATAGTGAGGCAAATCTCTAGTCAAAAACTACAAAGAAACCATGAATATGACCTTATATTTTTGTTGTTACTAGTCTGTCAGTGGCTAGACATCTAACCTTCAGGCTGTAAAAAACAAGCATACTCATTGACTATACTCCTCAGCACAGGAGATACATGAGCAAGAGAAAACTGACTAACTAAGAAAACAACAGATGATGAAAACTGCTAATATCTAGAAATATATTTTTCATTTAATAGATTAATGTTTATGAATTAGTGCAACGGTCATAAGCAAAAAAAAAGGAAAATCACTTGAATGGCAAAGCTGGCTATAGGTTTAAAATTTTGCTTTCATTTACTGATAAATTAAATGTGATTTTTTTTTTGTATTTGGTAATATTGTAGCCAAGGGAATTAACAAACACTGCACTGGTTCTGAACCCTGGAATATCCCCTGTCCTTCACATTTAGTGTTTTCCTGCTCTAACACACCCACTTATTAACTTATTAACACACACACACACACACACACACACACACACACACACACACACACATATATATATATATACAGGGGTTAGACAATGAAACTGAAACACCTGTCATTTTAGTGTGGGAGGTTTCATGGCTAA
>JAOUQY010000042.1:13523156-13535696 GCA_028566355.1 Doras micropoeus | reverse complement strand
ACCCAGACCGCCCCACCCGGGGATCGAACCCGGGACCTTCTTGCTGTGAGGCGACGGTGCTACCCACCGAGCCACCGGGTCGCCCACAAGGAAACACACAATAGAAATATCTTTGAAAATAGACAAGTCTATCTAGTACTTCCTGTTATAAGATTCGGATGAACCAAATAAACCAATTTAAACCTATTTCAGGATATTTATATAACAATTTCAAGCGTTTGTCTGTGTTTCTTTGTCGAAATACTGTTTAAAATGACCAACATTATATGCCAAAGATTATTTCAGGCGCGGAATTAGGAAATATATCTAGACATAGGTTTAGTAATCTTTTATGTGGTTTCTTGTAATCTTATAATAGGAATATTTTTCTTTTCACTTGCTGTCACTTTTCAGTGTAAGTTAAATAGTCAGCATACTGCTTTCATGTACAGAAAAATGAGAAACAAACAGGTTTTTGTTAAGACGACCTTGTGTTCCTACAGCTTGTCGTAGTTATGCAGACACCTGTACTATAGCAATGTTTTCTCCTGAGCTGAACTTCGCCACAACACATTGTGTATTCAGGTCACAGCAGAGCGAAGAGCAAAGGCGGTTTCTCTCTGAGCAAACACTAACTCCGGCATGGAGCAGGATGTGCAGGATTATCCTTCCTGCCCAATCACTCCCCGACAGAGCCACACACCAATCAATAACGCAGACTCGGGGAGATGCAACACGCCACCGTGGCTTACAAAAGCAGATTGTCAATAGCTACCCACTACCTCTGTTTCAGTCCAAAACAAACTTTGTGCCCATGTTTTCTCTGTTTTAATCACTTTGTTTGTTAGATGGTATCGGACAGCACGATTCAATGATTTCACTGCTTCTTCACACCTGAATCAAACACTGAAGCAGTTGTTTTTGAGCAAGAAAATCACCAAACTTTCCTGGAACTCATGCCTCCAGATATGTGCACATACCTGGGAGCAGAAGAATGTGTTAGTGAGAAGAAATGCCACAAATGCACAGCAAAAGCCTATAGATAAAAGTTACTAAAAGCATTTTCCTGACCATACTATAGTGTATTGTATATGATATTGTAAATATATATACAGATGACACCGTGAACAACTGAGACTGTTATTGAGTTGGACAATAGCATTTAACCTCATTAGTAGGCATTATTTATGTATGATTATTTAAATTAAAAAACCTAAATAATGCATGTTGTTCAGCTACATGCTATAAGTGGTTATCCCAATTTTTATACTTTTAATTCAGAGCAGAATGCAAAACCATCAGTCAGTAGTCTGTACTATATAATTATAGTTGCATGCACACAAGTGATTATATTCAAAATATCTATTACATTTCTTAAAAGAAAGTGAGTAATGCATTTGTTCATCTGAAGACATTATGCCATTAGGTAAAATGCATTTTTTTTGGAAATTATATTCATTCCATTATAATGCATCCATAACCATTGTCCTTCTCTACTTGTCTCTCTATAATGAACAATGTTGCTGATAAATTAGGTCTGCACTTTCTTATGAGCTTCACTAATTTGGAGCCTCTGCTATCATTTTGTCACTTGCAGTAATGTAGAGAGAATGAAGCGAGGTCAGTAATGATATTTTCACTGAAAGCCTTTTTTCGTCTTGCCAAGTTAGGTATAAGTGATGTACTAGGCCTGAAAACCAGTCGGCAATGCAGAGTTCATTCTTCAATCCATACTCTCAGTATGACCACAATTATGCAGGAAATCATTGAGGGATTCATCTAGGGGAGTTATCTTTACTGTCAAAATCTATAAAAGCCCTTTTTGGATCGTTAAAACCAGCGCACCCACAGACTGTTCTTTGTATAAACTCTAGTTCAGAGGAAATGATTCACTGTTAGATGCAATTGGACATCAATTGTGAAATAACTAATTTCACAGCAAAATCCCCAGTCTTGAATTAACACCTAGAGTGTTGACTTAAACTTTTCCAGAGTTTATTTCTGTCCCCCTGGACTTATGTAAATACTTTAAGTGTTAATTCAGCACGGGGGCTTTTGCTGTGCTGGCTACAGGCCTAAAACACAGCTACTGCTTGTTAGGGAAGAAGTATATCATTTGTATGAGAGGGGAGGAGGGTAATCGTTTTGCTCTTCTGCAACACATCATTAGGAACTCCGTTTGAAGGAGGCAGAGGCTAGCTGGATATTAATACACTTTGGGGAATTCCGTTTCAAAGAGGAAGTCTAATTCGGGGTATCCTCTCGGATATGTAGTCATTAGAGTTAGTGTTCGTAATTGGACTCTCACTGGGTAGGAAACCAAGCACAAACTATCACTAAAACTGTCAAAATCCCCTGTCTGCGTATTTTTTTCAAGTGATAATGCATATTTTATGGAAAGCAGATCAGAGGATAGAATCATTAAACAGATGCTTGTAAGCTGTTTATAGATGTTTGCAAATTCTCTATTTAGTGTAATTCTTTTTAGTATTTGCCAATTATATCACTGAAATGCTGGCATAAAATCATCCAGCTTTGGTTCTCTCTGTGCTAAGGATTGATGTTTTCTATTATTTAAGATGATGATGGCTCAGCTTCAGGCTCCTAAACAGAAGGTTGTGACTTCAACTGACCATGTTGCCATTGCTGAACCCTTGAGCAAGGCTCGACCTTTTTCTGCTCAGCTCAGTTGTAAGCCACTTGCGAGCCGCATACTCCATAGGCAACAGTTTTTGTCAGCATTGCGGAGAACACACTATAATGTATGTGCATATATCTGACTTTATTTCCTACCATCCCCAACCGGCTCACAGCACAGTTTTATATACTATCAAATGTAATGTCATTATTCTTTCATTTGTCTTCAGTAACTGTTTAAGCCTAGGCAGGGTTATGATGGATCTGGAGACTATTCTAGAAACATTGCGCATGATGTGGGAATCCATCACAAGGCTAATTAAATTCAATTATGTATAATGATTTGATAATTGAAGTAATTTGTGCTGTTTGAGTTTGTTACGGTCATAAAGAAGTAATATAACATCTGTGCTATTAAAAAAATCATAGATAAGGAACTTATTACTATTACCATACAAACAGAATTCTTTAAACAGTATGGATGCTAAATAAAAAGTGCCTTTTAATCTATGCAAGTAATATGTTCGATCCAATTTTGAAATTGCAGTTTTGCCAGGCCTGGATGCAGCTAAAATTATGGCATTTGGCATTATAGAAGTAATTTAATTTCTTTATTACTGCATGTGGCTCATAATCCTTTAATATCACAACACCTGGTGTTGAGGGATTTTGTCACTCTCATTTTCACTGTGGGAAGCCTTTGTGTGTTCGTATGATATAGAGGACATCTTATGTTTGACGTCTTCCATGAAGTGAGTTGTCAGTATTTCTACAGCCTATTTCTCAATCATCTATCTCAAAACACTGATTGTTTTACAGCGTGTCATTTGCCTCTGCTGCTCTACTTTGACTTTCGCAGGTGAGCAGAGCCTACACCCCATCATCCAGCTGCTGATGCAATCATCCAATCCTTGATTTAGTTTCAAAGGATTGCACGCAGGCAGCGATCTCTCATAAGTAACAGCTGGGTTTCATTCCGTCCTTTGGAAAAACTGAGAAAAGATGAAATTGATTTATTTTTCAAAATCACCACATTTGGAGAATGCCTCTTTAGAAAACATCAACCCATACTGGGACAATGTCCCCAGTTAAACTGCATAACCAGAAATGTTTAAGGCTTACATTCTGCACAGGTGCACAGTGTAACTTGATTTATTTGAAACATATAAACACAAATACAGAAACACTTTCTTGGTAAAATGCACTTCAGTTTAGAACACAGGAAAAAAAACTAAGATATAAACATAATAAACAGCTCTTAATTTTCCCCCTTTTAATTTGCTGAAACTGTTATCACATCCATTGTGCTGTGGAACATGCTGAGAAGTGTGTTTATCATTTGACTGCTGGCTACAGCTTGTCTTCTTGACGTCTGACAATGTTTTGCCTTCATCCGCAGTGACAGCTGTTTATTCCGCATACATTCTAATAAGTAGTGCTAAAGTCTGACCCTGTTACATATATGACAACATATCAAAATACAGTAACTATAAAAAATATAATTTAACTGTAAATCAAATATCCTCCTGTGTCTGTAATTGTATCAATACATATGTAAATAAATATCTTTTATTACACTAGTTAGAAATCTCAATACAAAGTTGATGTAGTAATCACACACACACACCCCCAAGCCTCTTTTTCCATCTTGTGAATATATAACAGTATCAGGAACACAGCACTTTACATGACACTTTATGTCATATTTCAGACTCTGCAATGGCATGAGGAATATAGAACAATGTGGCCTGACCACTGCCTTTCTCCAAGGCTAACCGACAATGCTACTGACAGGCTGAGGTCAGATCGTGACGAGCTGTCACAAACAGTCATGACCGATGTAATCCCCCAAAATCCCAGCAGTTTGTTTGAGACTCAGTGCGGCTTTTGGGCCATTACAGATCCCAGCTGGACTGAGTCCTCCTGACTGACAGCTGTCTAGGTGAAGGCTGGATGTGGTGTAAGCACTAGGTAGCCCTAGCTTCGTTGGCACTCGTTCCTGCTGCAGGTGGCCTGTCTTTCAATGCGCCAGGTGCCTTCCTCATACGTGCAGTAGCAGATGGTGCAGTCGTCAATCTTAACCTCACGGCCTGCTGGAATCACTGCAGTGTCCGCATAACAGTTGGGTCCTAAATGCACAGAGTGATAAAAAAAAAAAAAAACAATAGGCAGGCTCAGTGTTAAACTATATGGAGAACATAACCTGTGTACAAATCCATGCAAAATGCCATGCACATTGTGACATGCAGAAAAAGTGCTACAATAAAATAGTAACATGGATCTTTTAAAGATACTAAGGCTAAACAATAAGCACTTCATTATTTTTCTCCAAATGATGTGGTAGTCTTTACAACATTTCAGGTAGCAAAACAGTAGCAAGGAAATGCAATTGGTGGTCAAGCCCGCTGATGAATTTCGGGTCTGTTAAAAGTTTGAGTTTGCCTGTCTTTGTAGCATTCAGTTGAAAGAATGATTGGTTTTTCCAGTTCGTTTTCTTTGAAAAATGGAAAGAGAAATGGTCGAGAAAAGTTTGTAGATTTGTTGTGAGAAACACATAATGGCCTTGAAGAGTCTAAAGGCACACCATCAAATATTGAAAAAGCCCAGAACCTGTGCTCCACTGATTGCAGCCCAAACAACGCCACTGAATTGTTTCCCAACCCATCCCCATATTCTGTACAGATTCAGTGAAATGCAGCAATGTGCTCAGTGTTTAGCTCTGCTCCATTTAAAGCACCGCAAAATGGAATGCAATATAGCTGAGTTTGAATGCAAATCATTATATACAATGCAGAGAAACATGTTCCATAGCCTATAACGTGATGTCGCTTTTTGTAGCTGTTAATGGGGTTTTGGCTAGCATCCTCATTAACATCAGTACAGTCTGCGATACCTAAATAGTCAAACATTAAAATGGTTTTAATGTACAATGTCCATTTCCAACCTTCATCTGCTGATGTACAAAAATGCAAGCCTGAACGATCTCATATGCCTGCAGTCCTTTTGTATTCCACTTCAGCATAACCTCACACAGATAGCAATCAGCATGGAAATAGTCCTCTTGGGGATCTCAAAGGAAAGCCACGACATGATAAAACATACTGCTCAGACACGGGAGACTTCAGCCTCAGGGTTTACATAAAACATGATCGCACTACAATGTCAGACCAGAGATAATTACTAGGTAGAGGAATTAAAGTGTAAACAATTAATGGATGTGCAATATAAAGATTCCTATCTGTCTTATGGCAGGCTATGCTTAAAAAATAAGAACTATAATGGCATTGTATTAAACACACTAATCAATGCACAGTCAGGTCCGTAAGTATTTGGGCAGTGAGAGTTTTCATTATTTTGCCTCTGTACACCACCACAAAGGATTTCAAAAGAATGGAATACTTTCAGGCTGAAAAAAAGGCATGCACTGGCGAGCTCAGATATACCAAAATACCTGGAAGACAGCGGAAGACAACTAAAGTGAATGATCACAGAATTCTTTCCTTGCTGAAGAAAAACCCCTTCAATATGCCTATTCAAGTCAAGAACACTCTTGAGGATGTAGACATATCCTTGTCAAAGTCTACAATCAAGAGATGCCTTCATGAATATAAATACCTCCAGATTCAAACCACTGAGAGTAGACTTTGCTAGAATAGGTCTGAATAAAACCTGGAACAAGATTCCTGGACAGATGAAACCAAGATTATCTTCTACCGGAATGGAAGAGCAGAGTATGAAGAAGGAAAGAAAGAGCTCATGATCCAAAGCATACCACTGACAATCATCTGTGAAACATAGTGGAGGAAGTATTATGGCATGTATTAAGGACATGTATGGCTGCCAATGGAACTGCATCACATCATCACATTCAGCACACCAAGATGAATTCTGGAGTGTGTAGAGCTATATTTTATGCTCAGATTCAGTTGAATGCTACAAAACAGAACACAGTACAGGTGGATAATGACTCAAAACATACCATGAAAGCAACCCAAGAGCTTCTTAAGGCAAAGAAACTGAATGTTCTTAAATTGCCATCTGTCACATGACCTCAACCCAATTGATCATGACCATTTATTGAAGACAAAACTGAAGGTCAATAAACAAGCACCAACTGAAAGCAGCTGCAGTAAAGGCCTGGCAAAGCTTCTCAAGGGAGGAAACTCAGCATTTGGTGATATCCATGGGTTCCAGACTTCAGGGAGTCATTGACTGCAAAGGATTTGCATCCAAGTATTAAAATAATCCTAGTATTTATAATGCTAGTTTGTCTAATTACTTTTGAGCCTGTTAAGATGGAGGAACTATGAAAAAAATAGATATAATTCCTAAATGGTATTACAATATTTTTCTTAAAGCCCTCTTTTTGTCAAAGTCTGCACTTCAATTCCATCTTGATGTGCTTAATTTAAAGTCCACTGTGGTGGTGTGCAGAGGCAAAGGTAAGAAATTTGTGTTGCTGTCACCCAACTGTATAACACATAACCATAAGAAAAATCTATCACCTTATAATTTTTTTGCAGATGCGCCTGAAAGGTACAACAAGGACAAAGGTCTAAATTTAGACATTGAAAGAACACTTTCAGCTACCACTGAAACAGAAAATAGGGATTTCAGCTTCCTTGCCTGGCTTCCATTGTAAAACAGATTGGCTCTTGATACCCCTATGACTTTCTGTATGGCTGATCAAGAACTAGCACATGTGCTGCCATTTCATGATGTGAGCTCTGTTGACCTTTTAAGTAAAAAAAACCAAAAAAACTCCAAAATGCATTTTTCCCCCTGTAAATGACACATTCAGAAAATGCCATTTTAATTGCCTCTGACACTGGATCTGTGCAACATGGGTCCTTTTCTTTTTTTTCACAGCAGACTAATATGCACCATGCCTAGACATTAGGCTTTTCAGCCTCTACAAAGGCATTATCATAGACAAAAGTGCTGCACTCGTGGGGATATAGTAGGTGCATCAATCTGCATGAATATTTAGTTCATGCTGTCAAAAACGTCAGTGCAGTTGTATTTATAATCATTTCAATCTGAGTTTCAGAGTGCCTCCTGAATACCAAGTCTGTTTATGGAAATGACACTGTCATTGCTGTTTCATCGAGAACATTTGCATGCCACATTAATCTCTAATTCTGAATATTAGTTAATATGACTATACTGTATGTTTAACTGTTATTTACATGTACACATCATCTTGGTAATGAGCAGGTAGAAAGAGAAGAAGATAGAAGAAATAGTAGAACGACAAAGAGTAAAATAAACATGTTTCAAATAACAGCACTGGATTTTTCACACCAATGAAAGAGATGTATGGTCCTAACCCTTATCCTAAGTACCAAAGCAGCAGTGCAGAGGCTGAACTCAAAGGGGAATGCCATTAGACACTCTTGGTATATTCAGGGATGAGCTTCATTTCGCTATATTTCAGCAGTAATTGAGATAAAGAGTAAAGCAGTGGAGAAGCTTGAACCCTGAAAATGGTATGATCTTTTATACCTCATTAGAGCTTATGCTCTTGAAGAGAGCCCAAAGCATAGCAAATGAACACTGCACTCAGAATCACAGCAAAAGATCTCCCTCTAATGCAGTCTTTCAACACACATGCATTATGAATGCAGCTAAATGACCTTGCTTTGTAGTGCTGGAGGAAAAATGAAATTTGGTTTTCTTTTTGGTGGTGTGGGGCTTCAGGAAGAGAGCCATGTTTTCGCTAAAACATTAATTAATGAAGCATTTAAATTAATCATTAAAAGTCACATGTTGCTCTGGATTTTTGTTATCAGTTCAAAACAGTTAGCATTTTTTTCCTTATTAGAATATGGAGTGAAGGGGAATGTGGAATATTGTTGGCTACAGTGCTTAAAATATGATCATTATTGTTTTAATGAGTATTGGATACAATAAAAATCTTATTTCAAAATACAGTCTGGGTGTATATACTGTGCATGTTCTGTTCATGAACCAAATGTGATGGTTACAGCACTGAACCCTGAAAAGCCCTTCATAATCTGCCATGAATATTTTCCACAATCATCTATATCTCATTTGAAGACAGAGCTCCTAATCCCCCATTGTTGTGGCCTCTCTGCCTGCCATTCCACAGTGTGAAGAGCTCTCACCTCTTACTCGGCCTGTTTACTGCAACCTGCTTGGCTTCGCGGCGACCCCAGTGTCTAAGCTTTTCAAGAAGAGCGCCTGTTTTTCCGTGTGTTGCCAAGGCGATGGCTTGCACGACGCAGGATCGCCAAAACGGAGTGCACAGCAGGGAAATAGGCAGCAAGTCTGTGCTCTTAAAAAGCTTCTACAGCATCATGCTGTGAGCTCCTGTTTTGGTACAAGAGGAAGACATCTTACTGTCTGTGTGGTCAGTGACTTGAAAAGCATGGCGGCATCCAATCTGAAAGTATCTTGTTAGTGGTTGTGGAACATTTTTGAAGTTGTTATATGTCTGACTAGATCAACTATTCGAAATATGAGATTTTTTTCTTCCTCCTTCCAAGCCAGAGTGACATTTCTGGAACTGCTCTGTTGTTGAATAAATGGAAAATGTTTAATGTCAAGTCTGGTATTTAATGACAGCCCAGGAGTGACTAAAAGCACAGCCTGCATGCTAGACACGATTGTGTGAGTGTGTCTGCACCTTCGAGTTGATTCCAAACGATGCTGCCGCTCGCAGATGTTCTTTGATATTCATGAACAACTGCCTGCAGTGGATGTTACCAATAGCACTCACTTTCATCTCAACCCCATGGCACTTCCTCAAGTGTCTCCCAGTGTACCGCCCCAGCAACACATCCCAGGGACTTTACATAATGCTTCATTCAGCAGTCCTGAAAAAGACCTCAACATCGCCTCTTCATAAGCAACAAATGGAGACATCAATCCCCTGGACTGCTTTCAAAAAAATCTCTGTGAATTTCATGTCCTAACACCCACATAAAATTAATGACATTTAGATGCATATGATGCGATGTGAATGCCATGATGAAGGCTTTCAGGAGGCTTAAACTGTCCTTGGCTAGGCTTTTTTATATTAGGCCACAGAAGAAACAGAAGAAATTATATAATAGCCTAATAACCGTGAAAAAGGATAGATATGTTTCCCCTTTGAGTTGCAGGGTTTCTATGAGACTTGATATAAGCTGGCCAGACTGCAGCCCCACTGGGCAAAGTGTGCTCAGCTTTGACTGGGTGCATGATTATGATTATAGGCGAACTGCCAGCATCCGGTTTATTTACTGATTCTCCTCAGCGCCTTCCCATTTTGCATCAAGCTTGCAATCCAAAATGAAGATGACACCTCCAATTTCTTCTTTTCTTCAACAGCTATTATTGCATTCAGAAGACATTCCATTTTTTTCAAGAACCCCAGACTGAGGGCTCTCATTCTTATAACCAGACCAAATCAGTGTCAGCCAGATGATAATGGCCTCTTAATGGTTCAAATTAAACAATCACACTGATACTGTTTTGAAAAAAAAAAAAACTATACAAAGCAAAAGATGTGGAGAAAGTAAGATTTAATATATTGATGTTAGGGTGTCACACAGCTGATCTTTTTTTAGGAGTGCAGACTAACTTACAGCTGCCTTACATGGCAGCCATCCTGTAGTGTCAGAGAGCAAGGCTTTGAAGTCTTACTTCTGATGGGTATAAATCTCAGGAGATCTGAGCATCTGCCTACCTATCACACCACATCTGTTCCAGACACTTTGTACCTGCGACGCCTGCAGCATACTTACTAGACACTCCAAACATCAATAAAAACAAGTGGAAATCTTTTACATCAAAATCTGGTGAAATGAAACCAGAAAGTTTGAGAATCCTGAGTGTAATGAATAATTTATTAATGTAATCAAACTTAAAGGTTTACCATGAAGCATCTAGTGAGGTAGTGAGGAACTAACAGATTACCACTCCCTCTCCCCTACCTTTCTAAGTGTGTAGTATAACCTACAGTGTCCATCAGGTGCTATTCGCTTAGCGTATTGGCAGTACTGTAGCATAGCCTATTCTAACTGCCTTGTCTTTATTGTGGCTAACATTTTAAGCTCCCCATGTGCACAAAGTCATAATGTCAGATGACTTGTAATAACAGATTCTGTTTTTGCAGCTTTATCATTTTTCTCATACATTTGCCAACAAAACCTGGCTTTTGCTCAGCGAATGGTTAGGCGTATCCATGTTCTGGATTACGATTGGCTGGGCAGCGTGTGAGTGTGGTTGGTAGCCAATCACAATGCAGAAGGCGGGATTTGACTGAATGTGGAGAGAGAAACATTTTCTTTGTAATGTCTGTGATTGCAGATAATGTTTATAATGTCAGAAATTATTTCAGAATCATGGGCTAGACACAAAAAAAATCTAATAATCATTTACCATCTTTAAGACATCAAGATGCTTGCAGGGGGAGTACAGATTTCAGTCTCTGTTTCTGCTGTTCTCAGCTGCATGTTCTGTAGATCCTTAAATAATTATGGCCTGACTCAGAACAAAAAATTCATCCTCTTCCCCCAACCCTGCCTGCTCTAATGAGTGTGCCAGTGGTGTTGCAGGTGAGCTGTCCTTCACAACTGACTGCAGGCTAGCATCTTCACCTGACTCCTTGTTGGTTTTGCCCTCAGCGCTTTTCACATCATGGACATCAAATTTTGAGTCAAAACCACCGCCGACCAAAATAAGCAGTTTCATTCAGAAATACATCACGCTGCAGAAGATAAATGCATTTACATTTTCATTTCACACCACCTGGTAAGCACACTCTGAAATTAGGTGGTCTTGTGAAATATCGTAAAACACCAGCAACTGTAATTCTCTGCAGAAAGGACAGAGTTCCAACTCATTTTAGAAGCATAAATTCTGACTGCTTGAGTGCACACACTGCCATTTGTTCTGCAGTGTTTGGTGCTTCAGTCTTAATACCACCCCTGTTCCTTTTGGCATTTGCTTTTCGGTTTCATGGCCTCTATGTCAATGTATTCAGATATTCTGCTCATCCAAGCCAGGCTTAATAAAATTCCCCTGTAATTCTTTTAGATGCCTTTTTAAAATAATAATGGCCTTATCTCTTTTATAGACAACTGAGCACAGAAATTTAGCTGCCAAGCCTGAGATCCATATCCTGAGTTGTTATTCTGTTTTGCTGAAGAAAGCAACATAGCTAACGGTGCCATGTTAGATTAAGATCAGAGAAGAAGCACAGGGAGCCACAGCGTAAGTGTCCTGTTTGAAATGGTCTCAGGTTGCTACGGCTCCATATAATCTGTGATGCTGCAAAATTTCTCCAAAACACTGCAATGTGTTCTTTTTCTGCAATCCACTAATACATTTTAATGTAATGTTCAGGGTTTTTTTTTTTTTTAGCTCATTTCATTAGCCAAAGAGGGCAGGGAGGCACAGCCCTGAAAAGTAAAAGTGCAAAGACTAATTTTTAATTTGTACTGATCAGACAGTATCCCGGCACTGCTGAAAATTGAATCTTTTCTATTCTCGCCGGTTTCCTGATTGAGTGCTTTTCCGTAGACCACTCTACAGTTGTTGTTTTTTTGCAGACAAATAAAGTGATAACATTGTTTTTTGTGCAAATGTTTAATCATCAGTGCCCTTGGGCTTGTGAAAGCAGGCATTGAAACACCTGCTAGAGTTAATCACCTTGTCTCACCTTCATAAATCAGGCAGAGGAACTCTGATAGTTCATTAGTGCAAGTACTGGTGAAAGAATGTCTTCATTTTGTTAATGTTGCTAATGGAAAACAGTATCAAGCCATTTTAAAACTTAATGCATCTGCAGATATTGGCCCTATTCAAGTTATTCATTGTCGTGCAGTGAAATGATAGCTTATGAAATGCCAATGCGTTTCCACCATAAATTTGAGCACTGCCACTTTACACGTGATTGTTGGGGGGAGGGTGGGG
>JAOUQY010000042.1:13455146-13472525 GCA_028566355.1 Doras micropoeus | reverse complement strand
CTCTTTTGAGCATCTCAGTTATGTTTTCTATTTACCAAATACCAGGGCTTATATCATAGTAATAACAGATTTTTGTTCTGTCTTCATTCCAGAATAAAGGATGAGTTATCCTGGTTATCCTCCTCAGTCCGGTGGTTATCCTCCTCAGTCCGGTGGTTATCCTCCACAGTCCGGTGGTTATCCTCCACAAGCTGGTGGATATCCTCCCCAGCCAGGACTGTATCCTCCTCCTACAGCAGGCGGGTATCCTCCTCAAGCAGGAGGTTATCCTCCACAAGCAGGGGGATACCCGCCCCAGCCCGGTGCTTTCCCAAGCCAGCCAGGAGCCTTTCCTCAACTACCTGCAGGTACGTCATTCTCATAGTAACGCTACATTATGAAGCCCAAACTGGAAGCTTAAGTTTGCCTGCTATAAATAACACAAAGTCAATGGAAATTTCTGTTGGTAAAAGAGTCACTCACTGTGCAACTTTGTATGTGGTATGTGGCTGACCGACAGGTTGGTGTTTGTGTGGGCAGGCAGCACACGGATTCAAAACAGTGTCTGTTGGGAGGAAGCAGGAACGTTGCTGCCTAGGGTGTCAGAGTTTCCTAACCTGTGTGTTTCAACTCTTGAACTTGTGTGACAGGTTTTTGTTCTGAGTGTTTCTTAAAGAAATTAGTGGTTGCATGCGTTATAAGACATGCACATAAGATTTATATAGAACAATCACACATTTTCTTCATGACTTTATTATGTTTCATTTCTATTTACCTTTTTTTTTTAATCATGCAGTTTTTTTGTTTTTAGTGCTTTGTGCTCAGGTTAAAGTCTGCCTTATCATTAATGTTAAAGCTCTTTACATTTTTTTGGTAACATATCTTTTTGAGGGGTTGATAGTGACTGCCTGAGGCCTGTGAAATCGAAAACTTTGTTTCAGTTTTGGTATTTCTGGTTTTGAGGCGACGGGAAGCAGTGACCATGTTTAGACATGAGAGGGTTTGGCTTATTTTCCGTTCGTGACTGCTATGTGTTATAAAAGAGCAGTACAGGAGCCGTTACCTGAACAGAGTTTTAAGAGGTGTCAAGTGGTAAACTGATTGTGATGGACAACCAAAACTGTAGATATTTTTTTCTAATTATTTACCTTAAATATACCTTAAATATAGCTTAAATATAGGTTTGCCTCCTCCTTAAAAGATTTTTATATCATTATATTTTGCTGCGTATTTGCAGGCGGATGGGGAGCTCCTGGTGCTCCTGGAATGCCTGGCTTTAACCAAACCAACCTGCCTCAAATGGTAAGTTTCATCATAGTGATAAAATGTTCTGAAATCCAGTACAGATGCTGCTCTGCCTCGTTGTATTCTGTGCTGCTTTATGGAAAAAATCCAAGTCAGGGTGGTGTGATATGGTCAGAGTATTTTTGTATAATAGCATAGTGTGAAGTGTGTTATTCCACTTGTACCAGTGATTTTTACTAGATAGATTTTTAACAGATTACTGTTCTTAACTCACCCAGGTTTTTAGGTCATGGCAAATAAACAAATCACAGATGTGAAACACGACTATTTTTGTTTAATAGTTGAACATTCTGGCTTTGTGATACTTATCTTGAACAAATGAAAATAACTTATTTTAATATAATGGCATATCATCAAAAAAAAAATCACAATTAATACTTTGTCGCTCCTCATCAGGCTTTTACGACGGCCTGAATTCTTTGAGGCGTGGACTCCGCTAATGAGAAAACAATATTGTCTTGAATAGCAGTTGACAGATCAGTTTTGCAGGATGGAGACCAGTTTTTTTTAGATTTCTACTATGAATTGGCCAATGCAGATTTGTGATTCATCACTGAATATCAATTTCAATTAGCCAAGTACAACAGCTAATTAAGGTCTGTAAGCACTCTCTTTTAACGGCAGACTAATTTGCACTTTTAGACTTGTGCCGATATTGGTTTTAGAAAAGCAAATTACAAGGTGATTCCATAATTTCTTCCTCAAAATTGAGTGATTCCATAGTTTTGCCCTCTGCCTGATCCGGGAAACAAATATACCTTATCATTAATTTGCAACAAAGTAAAAACAAGAGGGTGAACATCCTCTAATTGTGATGATTCTATGATCTGTTCAAGGGGCTGAACATTTGTTTTCTCTCAAATGTCACCCATACTGGTGAAATGGTAGAGAGAAAAAAATCTGTGATTTAGACAGGATTACAAATAGTGCATTAGATCATTGTCAAACTGCTCGTTACTCATTACAAAGCAGACTGCCTAATGCATATTGAATTTCCTATTTTTCCTTTTCATGATAGAGTTAATGACCTTTGAAAAAAGAAATCGGTCTGGTTTGGAATTCTTTTATGAGTCAAGCCAAGAGCTCAGTAGAAGAGACTACATTGTGTATTAGTTTAATTATGTAGCTTTTTTTTTGCATACTTGTGTTTCCAACCTAACTGCTTAATATTGGATTCATGTAAAACAGACCATTTAAACATATAATGTAATTGCTAAAAGGTCTTTCTTCATAGGTGTTGATTTAATATATTCAAATACCAAGGGGAATGATTTATTTAACTGCCAGTCCGATGAAAAGTTCTCATATTTCCTCTTAAAAAACACAGCTTCATGCTGATACATACTCTTTTGATAACTACAGGCTGACCTCTAATCTTTGCTTTTAATATGAAAATATTAATATTAATATACTGTAGTGTGGTAACGGCACAACTGTAAACCTTTCTTTCCAAACGTAATCTCTGGGCTACCTGCCGACCAGGTAACTGCAAGCTTCTGCACAGTAATCAAAAGCTTGTCATCCGTCATCTTTCTGCTGATGCGCTTAATATTTCCTTCCCCTTAACTGTGATGCTGCTTTTGACAGTATAGATTAAAACATATTTCTGTCCCTTCTTTCTTTCAGTAATATTGTATGCAGAACCCTTGCTTAATTTTAAATATACTAGAATGGCTGATGGAATTTCTTAATGGATAACTCCACCTCTGTACCTGCTATCCCAGGGGTTGTATATGAATGATAATATACGTTCATACGTATATTTTAAGGCTGATATTCTGTGCTTAAATTGTCTAGCCATTGCATTGTATACAAAACCAAAAGAATCAATCCGATATACAGTATGTATAATAATCTTTTAAACTGAGACGTCAGGTCCCACAGTGCTGTAGCTTTAAGATTTTGAATATTATGCTTAGATATCAGCTTTGTCATTTTATAGATACAAAACAAGAAATTACAGGAGCACATTTTGGACCCATAATGCTTCTGCAGTCATTTCAAAATTGATGTTTGTACATGTAAGCTATGTATGTTTAATTAGCCACTGCACATCCTTTTGTGATTGTCCAGCTTGAGCTTTGCTGTGTGCTCTTTTTATTGCATTGAAATCCTTTCATCACAGGCAAATGACATCTCTGCTGCCTTGGGTGGCTTTAATCCTCCGGGGGGTCCTGGGCCCTACCCTAACCAACAGCCCTTTGGCCTGTCCCCTCAGCCAGGAGGAGCCATGCCCCAGGCACCAGGAATGGGCTATCCAGGTGGGCCAGCTCCAGGCCAGCCTATGCCAGGCTACCCACAAGCCCCATCACCCAATCCTCCCATGCCAGGCTACCCACAAGCCCCGTCACCTAATCCATCCATGCCAGGCTTCCCACAAGGTCCATCACCAACTCCGTCCGTGCCTAACTACCCAAATGTGCCTGCTCCCGGTCCATCCGTGCCCACATTTGGAGGAGGAGCTCCTGTGGTTCCGGCAATTAACGTAAAAATATTTTTTTTGCATTTAAATTTACGAATTTAAAATATCTGTTTTTTTGTCAGTAATTTGCTATAGAACCAGTGATTTTGTATACATTTGTTGGTTTGTTTTTCTTTATTCCTTTTCATTATTGCTTTTGTGTTTAGCGTGGATTCAGAGGAACCATCCAAGATTTTCCTGGAGCAGACCTATTAAAAGATGCAGAGGTTCTTAGGAAGGCTATGAAGGGCTTTGGTGAATAACTTTTCTACACTTCTTTTTACACTTGAAGTTATAAGTCTACATACACTACATACGCTAGGATTTGTGTTCATTAAAACACAATTCTTGATTAGTACAGGACCACTGCTATATTTTAAGAATGTGAAATGTCAGAATTTCCATTTCCAGTGGCTCAGAAGTTTACATACACATGGTTCGTATTTGGTAGCATTGCCTTTAAATTGTTAAATTGGGTCGAACGTTTTGATTTGTGCTTTTCACAGCAAAGTGCGTTTATCTCCGCCTGAATGTTATGATGGCTGTGTGGTCCCATGGTGTTTAAACTTGTATGTGATCGTTTGAACAGATGAATGTGGTACCTTCAAGCATTTGGCAGTTGTGCCCAAAGATGTACCAGACTTGTTGAGGACCACAATTCAGTTTCTGATGTCTTGGCTGATTTATTTTGTGTATTTGATTTATTTTATTTTCCCATGATGTCACACAGAGAGGCAAATAACATACACAGACACATCTCCGATTAATCAAAATCTGGCAATTAACCTATCAGAAGCTTCTAAAGCCATGACATTGTTTTGTAAATTGAAAATTTCCCCAGCTATTTAAAGGCACAGTCAACTTGGTGTATGTAAACTTCTGACCCACTGGAATTTTGATATAGTGATCTATAAGTGAAACTAATACTTATAACCTCAAATATATATTAGTGTGTAGACGTTTCCACAGACCGTGTGCGATCCCTGAATTCTGAATTTGGCACGTTTCTACAGGTACTGATGAGCAGGCTATAATTAATCTTCTTGGAAGTCGTTCTAACAGGCAGCGTGTGCCTCTGCAGGTTACATATAAGACTGCCTATGGCAAGGTAATTGTCAAATTTCTTGTAAGAAACTTCTGGGTGTTTATAGTATTTGTTACTACACTTTAATTAATGCTTAAATGCCCTTTCATTTCATACACTGAATGTTTTAGTGTTTCAGTCTTAAGAGAACTGTGATTTGTTGAGCAGTAGTGAACCTCTATCCCCCTTTCCCAGCACGCAATAGTTTAACTACTCAAATGTACATAGGATTAGAACAGTAACAGATCATCCCGTTATTGCCTGTTTCTCCAGGACTTGATTAAGGATTTGAAGTCTGAGCTTTCTGGGAACTTTGAGAAAGTGGTTTTGGCCATGTTAAAGACTCCTGCTCAGTTCGCTGCATCTGAGCTAAGAGAAGCCATCAAGGTTTGTATATAATTTCATTGGTCACGTTCATCCTATTACATTAGTGTCTGTAGTAACAGCTCATACACAGAGATATGTGTGGGCGAGGATTCACACAATCTAAACCAAATAATGAACAGTTTAAACATGTTGCAACTTGCTACAGTGCTGTGAAAAAGTATTTGCCCTCATCACAATTTCTTTTGTTATTGGATATTTGTAACACTTTCAGATCATTAAACTACTTTTAATATAGAAAAAGATAAAGGTTCTTGTAATGCCAGCTGAAAAGCAGCTACAGGTATAAGTGCACTATAGATGTGTTCAGTAACTAAGCACAGCACACAGTATAAATTATGTGAATATGAACGATTTATCATTTAACCTTTGACTACGCTACTGGAACAGGGAGCAGGGACTGACGAGGCCTGTCTGATCGAGATCCTGTCCTCTCGCACCAATGCAGAGATCAGAGAAATCAATCAAATCTACAAAACTGGTTTGTTCCCATGAAATATTAATTTCCAAAAATCCTAGATGTGAATATATGTGAATTACATTGAAACCGAGCCAGTTAATGAACTTCAAATGTTTTACAGAATACAAGAAATCACTGGAGGATGCGATTAGTGGAGATACATCAGGACACTTCCGCAGGCTGCTCATCTCTCTTGCTCAGGTATAATAGGGGCTGTTTCTCAGTAGCAAGTCTAGAGAAAAAATCTTACTATTTAAAATACATTTTTTTGGCAACCAATTTGACCCACATCTTTGCCAATCTATTAATCAGTTCTGCCCCAGAACTGTTTAGCAGCTCCTTACAGAGGTTTTGTGTTAATAATATAATGTTACATGCTATAATTTATTCACAACATTTATTTATTTATTTATTTATTTATTTATTTATTTATTTTATCTCAAAGGGCAATCGTGATGAGAGAGAGACTGTGGATATATCATTAGCCAAACAAGATGCTCAGGTAATGACCGACTATTCTTTTTGTCATTGTTACTATAATGTTTCTTTGTTCCGAAGGCTCACCCTACAGCTACTCCCTGTACACACTGTACTTTTCTTTAGGCTCTCTATCAGGCTGGGGAAAATAAACTGGGCACAGATGAATCCAAGTTTAATGCCATCCTGTGTGCTCGAAGCAAACCACACCTTAATGCAGGTAACTAAATCATTTTTTTTGCAACATTCTGATAATAAGTCAATGGAATATACAATATAATGGAATAGACAATAAATATGGAATCATTTATTCCATATTTTCTGAAAATAAATGTAAAGGAAATACAGGTGTCTGAACAGGCACCGAGCATGAAAGACTTGGAATCCTATAAAATCTATAATTTTATATAACATACATAATATATAATAAGTTATTGTTCGACAATAAAATCATGCTTTCTCTTTGACATGGAAAGTTCACCACAGTTGCGTCTTTAGCTAGAAAAGCCACAATCCGTTTCACAGCTATCCAGGTGAGAGTTCAGGCTAAAACCACTGTAGGTATGGAAAATGATGGTTTATATGGTTATTGTATTTTTCTGTTTGGTGTCTGACCACTTCTTTATAGTCATAACATGAACCTTTTGAATCTTTTGATTGCAACTTCAACTTCTATAAAGTATTAAATGTAGGGCTGTGGGCACATTTAACTGTCTAAACATGTTAATAGATTTCTAAATACAAAAACTAACAATTATGGAGGAAAGTAGTGAAAGTAGTACCTCAAAACAACTTGAGTAATTCCATTTTATGCTACTTTATACCTCCATTTCACTACACTGGAGACAGAAGTCTTGTACTTTCTGCTCCACTACATTTATTTGACAGCTTTCAGTAACTAGTTACTTTTAAGATGAAGATTTTACACAATAGATAACAATAGAGTAACAAGCTTTTAAAATACAGCAAAGCTTAAAGATTACACCAGTGGTCTCCAACCATTTTGGCTTCTGACGTCTTACAAAAAGCAGTGTGTAGTCAGGTCACATTTCAGATATCTACCAGTTGTTAACAGCTCCACCAGATATTTATTTTAACTCTACCTGTAATTTCAAGCCTTGGGGCCCTTGAGCAAGGCCCTTACCCCTCCCTGCTCCAGGGGCACAGCAATCGTGGCTGACCCTGTGCTCTAAGCCCAACTTCCTAACAAGCTCGGATATGCGAAGAAAAGAATTTCACTCTGCAGTAATGTACATGTCCCCAATAAATAAAGACTTCTTCTAATAATCTAATGATGTCATATATAATAATATATCAGTCAGACGGACCAAACCACTACTTTTACTTTAATTCTGTAACTACATTTTGCTGCTAATACTTATTTAATTTGACTTAAATATATTTTTTTTCATGCAGGAGTATTTTACATTGCTGTATTCTTGCTTTTACTTAAGTACAGATCTGCATACATCTTCCATCACTGTTAGTGACAACCTCAAACCCTTTAGATAAAAATTGGTCTAAAAGTAATCGTTTAGGGTAATTTGTGTTAAAATATCCTAGGTAAAGCCAGAAAATAAATCTTTTAAATTCCTCACTGTGGCTTTAAGGGAAGAGTTGCAAGACCTTTATTATCATTTTAGCTATATACATGCCAATAATGTTTATATCTTTATATGTCCTAGTTTGGAAGGAAGATGAGGTCAGCCACAATACGGTATGCCTAGAGAAGAAAGGGTTAAGTCCCATACTTGAATGCCCAATTGTAGCACCTTGGCATGATAATGAGTTTAGAAGTTAATTTGGGGGAAAAAACAGATTTACTTTAACAATTATAGTTTTAGCTGAGCAAAATTAGTCTTTGTTCAAATTACTCTTAAAACTATTTTGTTTTAGTAGAAACAGGGCAATAACCAAACACACACAAACACACACACACACAGCAGGAAGTACTTGCTCTGCTGAGCATGTTTTCATGGTGCTGTTGTGTTCCATACCTGGAATTGAAGTGCCAATAATAGCGGTGTTTCTAAAACAGTTTATTTATGTTTATGAATTTTCCAAGGACCAGCATGATATCAGAGTTTCCAAACAAATTGATAAATTATGAGTTTGTTGGGTGAGTTTGGAGGTATAAACAAAGACCTGACGTTTTGCTCTTCTTTTTGTGCATCAGCTGTTGTGTCTCTTGCTAATGTAATCATCTCACCTAAAGATGCCAAAATATGTATAAAATGGTATAATGGTGCCATAAGTGAAGCAAACCACTTGCTTTTTATTTATATCGGGGCAGACACGCAGCATGTGTTTCCGGAGTGAGTGTTTTCCGACATGACTAAAGTTTGAAGAACTGTGTGTTTGTGTGCACAGTGTTCCAGGAATACCAGCACATGTGTGGCCGAGACATTCAGAAAAGCATTGAGAGGGAGATGTCTGGAAATCTGGAGAGTGGCATGCTGGCTGTTGGTAAGATGTTTTAACTATTTCTGTCACCATGGCTGGATAATTGTGTTATTGTATACTTTATTTGAAACCCTATTAATTCACTGGCAACTTGGTTGGGCCACCTTGTAGCATAGTTAAAAATACAGCTCATATTTTCCCAGGCAGAATTTATTTAATTCATAATCTCACTCTTGTGTCAGTTTCTGACTATAGCACCACTGTTGGTTAGATAGTTTTGGTTACGGGGCTGTTCTCAGTCTGTATAAAATGTGTATACAACATGGAAACTGTATATAATGTGTACCTATGATTGGTTTACTGTGCAAATGGTCATTAAGCCATCAGCTAGGGGTTCTTAATAAACTGTCACATAAGAGTATATCATGGAATAAATTATACAGTATATACTATGTTTTGATGAAGTACTG
Source organism: Doras micropoeus (assembly GCA_028566355.1). Lineage (NCBI taxonomy): Eukaryota > Metazoa > Chordata > Actinopteri > Siluriformes > Doradidae > Doras > Doras micropoeus. The sequence continues at coordinate 13,463,502 of JAOUQY010000042.1, read as the reverse complement.
TATGGTCAATGTCATTGCATCAAAATATTTTTGATATGATCATACCTTTGTGATTAACCTCGTAGAATAGAAAAATGAGCCCCTTTAGAAAAATAATTTCATATTCATGGTGATAATGTATTTGGTTTAACGGTTTTGTGTTTCTCAAATTGTCCTCTATCCTGCTGTCCACGCTCAGGCTAAGGGTAATATGCTAAAATATTTGACCACACTCTGAGTTCATCACCACCGTGACTGACATACTCCTTCTCAGACGTTGCTGTGTTGTACCTTTTTCCTGAGTGTCAGTGCATGGATTGTGTGTTTCTGTATGTTTCTTGTGAGTCCTTTTGTTTGAAGTGTATGCTTTCTGTTTTCTGTACATCTCTTCCGGCTTTATTCACAATTCTGTTTCCAGCCACTCGGATGTCTGGATGTCACTCTCTCCATCCAGTCAGTCATCACTGTACAGCTTTATCATTTTTGATTGATAATATTCGCATGTGTTGAATGTAAACTTATCTTGTCTGCAGTGAAGTGCATCAGGGACACACCAGCCTACTTTGCCGAGAGACTCCACAAAGCCATGAAAGTAAGCCGCTTCATTCTATGGCACAAAGCTGGTAAATAATTTCAACAAGAATTCTAGTTGTTTAACTAAAGCTAAAATGAACTTGTGTTTGCAGGGACTAGGAACCAAAGACAGCACCCTGATCCGCATTATGGTGTCTCGCTCAGAGGTGGACATGTTGGACATCCGCCAGGCATACGTGAGGCTGTACGGCAAGTCTCTCTACACAGACATTTCTGTAAGTGAACGGTTTCATTAATGCTCCTGCATCCTCCCTCCTCTTAATGAGTTTAATGTGTTTTCTGTTCATTTAGCAAACGCACACACTACATTTCTGTTCAGCACATTAACAGCAAGTTGAACATGCCATTGAAGACATCAGGAAAATCATTACTGTGATGTCATAGAAGTAAAAATGAATACTTATGCACATGTGAATGTGTGTTGTTTAATTCTGAGACCATTATAAAATGTGTGCAGTTTTGATATGATTCCCAAATCTAATGTAACAATTGCAAAATGAATGATTTGGCCAAGCTGTAAGAGGGTTAGATAAACATTTGAGTAGCTTGTGATGTGTTTTAATAATGAATGATCTCTGGTTTTGCAGGGAGACACTTCTGGGGATTACAAGAAATTGCTGTTGAAGCTTTGTGGTGGAAGTGATTAGGAAGATGCGGCTTTTGTCCCATTAAAGATGGAAAAACTGGTGCCATGTTCATACAAAATATATTGCCATACTCTGCAAATGCTCGTATCTACAGTATAATTGCATGTTGTTGACATATTTACGTAATTGCACATATTGCGTAATGCCATGTGCAACGTTTCTGTGCTGTATTTTATATAAATCTTTATTTTATATAAAGCAGCCCATATTTTTTCTTTAATTGGGCCATTATGTTGAGTATATTATACAGTGTGAAATATTATGAATCTCAAAAAGTGCTGGGGGGGTGGGGGGGTGCTTAGAGGAAAATTTTATTTTCCTATTTGAATGAGATGACAGGGATGTGCTGATCCCGTTGTTCCATATTTGATACAATACCAATAGCAAGGTGCTGGTACCCAGTGCTGGTACCCAGTACCGATCCAATACACCCGCTCTTTGTAAATGAGTGACTCTCTGCAAGCTTCTTTTGCCCAGTCATGTGAAATATCACAACTGCAATGGTAGTAGGTCATTTTTAGTCCTGGGGTGGATGTCCACGATTTGTGTCATGTCAGCCAACATTATATATTTTTATGACATAAAATGTCAGTAGACTCAATAAGAAAACATTTGATGTAATCTGTTTCAGTATCACTGAATCAATATTACCAGCACTCGATATCGGATAGGTACATCCCTGTTAAATCATTTGTAGAGATTTAGACTATCAGCTAAATACTAAAGTGTCCATAGCCATATGGAAGTAAGAGCATATTTTATCATGGATGAATAAAAAAAGATGGAATATAACATATTGCATTTTGTGTTTAACATTTCTAAGTGATTGGTTTATGTATTGGTGGTGTTCTGCACTTGAACACACTCCTGGGGGAAAAAAATAAAAGGTAAACTCAAACTTATATGACTTGTGTTTGAGCTACTGATTTCTTTATATGGTGGAACGCCTATACATATACATTATCATTCTAAACTGCAAGGACAACATTGATACTCAAATATGTATTTGTTAGAAACGTGCCCCTCCTACATACACTGATCTTGTGAGTGCAGCAGACTGTCTCCTCAAAATATCCTTCAAATAAGGGCTCATCTCTGACTCATCAATGACACACATCATCCTCTTAGTCAGACCTTGAAGAAAATACACACAGGGCGTTGCACTATACTTAAGGTAAGGTGATTTGCTGTCCACCTGGGACTTAAGACACTGGCAGTTAGTAGATCACACGGGTTTTGGAGGATGCCTGTTTTGTGGTACCACCACCAGAGTGCAGTGTCACTGTCTTCTAATAGTAAAATGCTGATGCCAGATAAATGGGGACACCGCAGTTATGCACTCCAGCACCAAATGCCCATAGATGGGGAGAAAAGGGCAGTGCTCTTATGATGTGCCTCAGAGAAAATTACATGGGGAAATCCAGCATTTTCCACTCAGGTTTTTCATGCAGAGAGTTTATAAAAATGGAAATGAAACATCTGGCCTGCAATAATCATTTTAATTTAATCATTTACCCCATGATTTATTAACTTATTAACGCTAACAGTATGTTTGTATTCACTAATTGCATGATACTTATGCAAAATTTTGATTAATTGGGAGTGTGTCACTTTTTGGTTGCAAAACAATACATTCTGACCCTTTTAGTTGTATTTGTGTCTGTAGTACATTACAGGGAAAATCAAAATGCTGCTTTAGAATTCTTCCTCTGTGGATATCAAAAGCTCAGAAAATTATCCCAGAGGACATTGAGCAGTGAGTGAGACATCCTCCAGCTCATATGCTGCACCCACACAATAACTGTACCCTGATGTTCTGTGTACAGTAATGCGATCTGTAATTAGTGGCTGTTAATTATAGCCTGACATTAAACCAAGAGTCACTAGTCATTGACAACCTTCTGTTTTTTGCTTCTGCAGTCAGAACATCATCTTGCAAAATGGGTTATTTGCAGTCTCATTATTTTTTTTCTCATTATTCCCCAGACAGTGCTTTCTATTTGTCTTGGATTCTAGATTTCACTTTATCTGAAGTAATCTGAAATAATTAAATTTGAGCCTGCTGGACTATACTATATTACACTATATTGCCAAAACTATTCACTCACCTGCCTTCACACGCATATGAACTTGAGTGACATCCCATCCTTAATCCATAGTGTTTAATATGATGTCGGCCCACCCTTTGCAGCTATAACAGCTTCAACTCTTCTGGGAAGGCTTTCTACAAGGTTTGGGAGTGTGTTTATGGGAATTTTTGACCATTCTTCCAGAAGCACGTTTGTTAGGTCAGACACTAATGTTGGAAGAGAAGGCCTGGCTCTCAGTCTCTGCTCTAGTTCATCCCAAAGGTGATCTATCTTCAGGTTCCTCTCCTGTCTGCGTTGCATACCTCAAGTCCATGTACAGGACCTGTCTGCGTTTTTTTTCCTACCTACCAAAAAACATGCCTGTAGGTGGATTGGTAATATTAAACTGTGTGAGTGAGTGTGTCTGTGTGTACATGGTGCCCTGTGATGGACCAGCATCCCATGCAGAGTGTATTGCTTTCTTACTCCTAATGTTCTCAGGATTCACCATGACAATAACCAGGATAAAGTGTTTACTGAAGATGAATGAACTATGAATTTAATTTAATTTGTCCTATATACATTCACTGTCCATTTTATTAAGAGCACGTGTATACTGGCTCATTCATGCGGTTATCTAATCAGCCAATCACATGGCAGCAGCATAATGCAAAAAATCATGCAGACGCAGGTTAAGAGCTTCATGTCAAACATCAGAATGAAGAACAATTGTGATGCCTGTGACGTTGATCGTGGCATGGATGGTGGTGCGTACCAGATGGGTTTCTTTGAGTATTTCAATACCTGCTGATCTGCTGGGAATTCCAATAACTTGCTGAGAGGTCAGAGGAAAATGTGTTCAATGTGTTTTGCTCTGAGATGCTTTTCTGCACTCCATGGATGTAAAGTTTGCTTATTGTGGTGATTCTTCTCTGGTCTCTCTCATCACCAAGGTGTTTCAGCCTGCAGACCCGCTGCACAGAGGATGTTTTTTGGACCATTCTGTGTAAATTCTAGAAACTGCTGTGTATGAAATTTCCAGGAGACCAGCAATTTCAGGGGACAGAGTGTATATTTTTGTGACGGTCCCCTATTAGTGTGTGCTTGCTCTTTCCCTTTTGACATTCCATGCCTACAAATCTGGTCATGCCAGTAGATGTGCAGTACTCTGTCCCTCGCTATGGAAAATGGCCACGTGTTTCACTGTTATTAACTCCTTCCTTTACCCCACGTTTGAAACATATTTTCTTGGAAACTTAAAAGACATGGTGTGGACTAAGAGGCCCCGCCCCCTGACACAAATCAGGTGTGTCTGCGTGAAGTCCCGCCCACTTTTACCTTACATGGCTATTGTGAGGCGAGTTGATTGACAGCAGGCAGCAGCTACTGAGCTGCTGAGACATGGCGGAGCTTACAGTTTGAGTAGGGAACGCCAACAGTTACGGTAGTTTCTCTCGCACTAAAGTCGACACGTTACCGAATAAATGGCGAAGAAGAAATGATAAAAGTGGATGGAAATGCTGCTGTTTAGAGAACTGCGGTGGAAAAGGAAAGAAGTGGCTAGAAAGTAAGTGAGCTGGGGAAATGTATCTAGCGCTCGCTGTTTAGTGCAGTCAACAGCCTTAGGCAACAAATATGGCTTCGTGTGCCTTTTTGCTCTGTGTAATCAGAAACTGCTGTATCAAGCCATCGTATATCATGGCACAGTCGCTCAAATCGTACAAGTGACCATAAGGAAGGGAGTTCCTGCTTGGTTATCGGGGGTTCTGTTGGGTTTGAGTCGAGGTCACCGTCTCCGCCGACATAACAAGAAGCTAGCTTAGCCAGTTAGCTAGGGAACTGCGCGAAGAAGTGCAATGGAGCCGAAGCACAAAGAGTTGTTAGAGCAGTGCCACCAGAACTTGGTGCAGTCCATCCCGGACGCGCAGCGCCTCATCGAGCTGCTCGCCAAATCCGGCAGCCTGAGCGAGCGGGACACACACGAGCTGGCCCAGAACTGCTCCTCCAGCTCCGAGAAAGTGGACCAGCTGCTGAAGATGCTCATGAACAAGGAAAGCGACCATTTCCTGGCCCTGTGTGTGGCACTGGAGAAAACCTACCCTCACCTGTACTCTGCCCTGTTCAGCAACGGGGGAGGACCGACAGATCACTCCGGTAAGAGTTAGTGGATCACAGGATCCCTCATCACTGCGATCAGGATGGAGGTCGCCATGTCTGATCACTCCGCGGTAGTGGAAGCGCTGCTGAGATTTCACCCAGGAATCACAGCAGTGTCGGCTACACAATCTGACACCAGTCATTAAAGCCTCCAGTCTACACTCAAATGTAATAAGTTAGTTTTACACGACCTCCAACGCCTCTAGTGCAATATTCATCTGAATCACCGGAGTAATTAGACATGATGGCTGAAATTACATCCTGAAATATAATGCTACAGACATAATTTGATCAGAGGTGGTAAGTCACAGCATTATGAGGGTTTTTTTAATCCCCTTCAACTGATGCATGAGACTTCTAAGGTCATCTTATCATATTCACACTTTCATCTTTGATGAGAATTTCAGAAAATGAAAATTCGGAACACCATCCTCAGTGGCGTGAAGCGTAGCATCCGTAATGTCCTTCTTTTCAAATCCTATGTTCCAGATGTACATGCATGAAGTGCTGGTTTCCATGGGAACGCTTGCCTGTCCATATGAACATGTGTGTGTCTTATTTGCAGCCCTGAAAATGACCCGTATTTCTAAGTTAGTTACCACTTTTTTTTGTTGATTTTTTTGTCCTGCTGTCGGCAGAGTGAAGTAAGCCTGAGGATGTGAACGTCATTCCCTGTTTAATCCGTCCCGTTTAATCATCTGATGCCATTCTGCAGATTGGTGCGGATGCCCTGATTTTCTGTCTCTCTAAATGTCAGATTTTACCTTGTGCCTTGAGTTGTGAGGATAAGAAAAGGATCTGAAGTGATGAAACATTGAGGAAGAGTTTCTTTTAGAGTGTGTGTTCAATATTAATGCTTGTTCAAAGCAGAAGCTCTCGGCTTGGCACTGAGTTCTGCTTCTGCATATATATATAGTGTGGCTTGAAATGTTAAAAAGCAGAAAGTGTAGTGCATAACAAAAAAAATTTTAACCATTGCTAAACTGCTGGTTATACGTGGAATGAATAACAGTGTTAGTCTTTGATGCATGTTAGAGTTCCATAGTTTTATAGTACATATTGGACATATGTATTCATGTCCCTGCACTTGCCTTAGGATTAGTCAAGCTGAATGGTATTTAAAAGCACTTCTTTCATTACTTTTGCTGTGGCATGCACGTGCGGTGTGATGACTTCTTTTCGGAGCGTTGGGCCAAGGTGAATCACGTCCTCCAGCCAGCTCTGAACAGACAGATGAAAGCCTAAGCACTCTCCTTCGCTGGCTCACACACTCGCTTGTATGATGAGTTACAGTGATCACAACCTGCTCTGAAGTCATTCTCTCAAGCTGCCACTGCTGAGCCTCAGCTCTTTTCACTGCCAAGCCTCTCCGTACACACACCCACAATCATGAACACACACACACAGGCTGGGAGTGGGAGCTGTGGAGGAGGGGCAGGTTTAGTTAGTGTAGGGCAGTGTGGTGGCAGCTCCAACTGCTTCCTCATGCTGGCTGGAAGAGCTGCACACTGCATGTGGCGTGGTGTGTATAGAACACACACGCATCATAAATCAGCGTAAATAGGGAGGCAAAAGATTGGCGTTGCAAACCATTGAGATTTATGTACGATATGATAATTAAATGGGTGTGCTGAAAACATGTCTGAAGATAAATAATTCAGTGTGACCTCTAAATGGACCTTGACATTTGACTAGTTTACAGCTCTCGTGTCGTTTTTACAGCGGTCGGTGCGATGTTTGCTCGGAACTGTACACTAGACGGTGACGTTGATTTAGAGCAGAGGTGTCAGACTCCGGGCCTGTAGGGGTGCAGCACTGCAGAGTCCTGCTTCATTTAACCCGCTCGCTTCAACTCCTCAGCTAATTAGCAATGTTTCATGAGCTGCATGTGGTGTGGTAAAAGAGGGGAAAAACCTTGCAGGGCCACCTTATTTTAACGCTTCTCCCATGAACATGTTGGATACATGGTCGTCCTGGCATTTCTGACCAGCTCCATCTGTAGTCCTCCAGCCTAAAATATTTATTTGATGTGATCTGTAGACTAGCTCTCCACCGCCTGGCTGGATAGTGGGAGTTGACACTGTGAAAAGCAGCAGGGAAAAACCATCTATTTCTGCTTTAAAATCAAGTGGTTGTTTAATTTGAAATGGCTTGTTCACAGCAGGCTGAAGGGTGACTCCTCCATGCAGTCAAACAGAGGGCTGAGCAGAGACAACAGACCGTTTGTTTTAAGCCGAGCTACTCCAAAGTGCACAGTCAGCAGCTTGCTGTGTTTATGGACCATGGGGGATGTCAGCTTGGATCCCGATAGATCCAACTTGTGGATAGAGGGAGTTATGGCAGGACAGTGTGTCCCACTTGAACACTTTTGTCCTTTTCTTATTTTCCTCTGAGCGTGCACATTTATTCCATCTTACTAAGATGATTGAATCAAGGTTTAATGTCTGCTGTTGGAGCTAGTTATTCTAAACAATTGTAATCATTTTTACAGGGGATTAGACATGTGGAAGTGCCAACGCGATGCCCAGTCCTATGTTTTCTTTTTCTTTTCTTTCAGTGACTTTATTTATTTTTTTTTGCTCAAACCCTAGTCTCTAGCATATATTGGGCTAGTTACATGCATTAATACAGACTAAAGCCTGGTGCACACTACAGGGGTTTCACATCTTATTCAATTTTAAGCATTCGAGACCACGGACATAATGACAGCTTTGAACCAGTTTTTAATCTTTTATCGTCCGCTTGACTGTTCAGTTGAGAAGCATGATCACACAGAACCTGGCAAGATCAGATGTAAGTTCAGAGCAAAATAAAGCTGAGGTGCGGTGTTCTTATCAGCGTGATGCACTTGTGCGTTTTGCACCAATAAACAAAATATGCGAGGAAAAAAAACTGGTATGAAGGCATGGT
>JAOUQY010000042.1:13404121-13438201 GCA_028566355.1 Doras micropoeus | reverse complement strand
TTTGTAGTGTATGCAATTGAATATGGGTTGAAAAGGATTTGCAAATCATCGTATTCTGTTTTTATTTATGTTTTACAAAACGTCCCAACTTCACTGGAATTGGGGTTGTATGTAAGCATTTCCAGTTTACTCCAGTCTTTTTATTATAAGATCCTGTATCCAGTATTTTTTTCTACTATCTAGTCCACCATTTTTTGCTGGCCCAATTGATATTGGCCTGATATCAATACTGGGTATCAGATCAGTGACATTTCTAGTAAATGCACAACAATTAAGCTAATCATCACATTGAAAATACATCTCTTTTAATCTGTTTGATGTTGAAAAGCCCTTTCTGCTATAGTGCCCTTTTTCAATTAAACATGCATATACCCTCACTGTGGACGTTTCTATCTGTAGTGTATTAGGTTCAACAAAATATTGATCTGTAAACTAAGATTTTCAGAAAGCCCTTAAGCTAGCCAGTGAGTTTGGTTAATTTGTCATTACACTGTCTCTTGTAAGTAGTACATGTTGGGCCAAATGGCCTGAGAGCATTTTTAAAACACACAAGTGCTTTCCTATCCTTGACTCCACACAGTATAGCATGATAAGCACCATATCTCTCATCTGACCTTAAATGGTGCCAGTCATAAGCTGTTGATCCTGGAGATTATTTGATGAGATCTAACTGTGTAAACAGGGACATGTCTCCCTATGCCACTGTCGTTACTCCTTTGTTCCTTATCCCCCCCAACCCCCCTTCTGATGACAGATTTATTGGGCTTCTTTCCAGATAAAACTGTGGAAACATTCATGGGCTGTTAGCTTCTTCCCCAGTGTCTTCTGCAGAGGGTTTTATCTAGCAGTGAGGCAATAATATGATTATGATGGTATGAGGAATAGAGTGCAGGGCTACTGTGTGAGCATCGCTGGTGTGGTTTGTGTGATGGGAGCTGCACTGACAGGGCATTTAATGTGTCAAAAGTGCAGTGAGTTCTGCCTTTGCCCAAGAGTGTTAAGGAACCCATTCTGCACACGTCGCTCACAGTGAAAAGAGCAGCCTGGAAGGGCAGGGACTGAGGGACTGAGAGACAAGAGTGGAGTCTAACAAACTTAAAGTTACTCAGTATTGCAAGAACCAGAGTCTTGGCCCAGATGCCTGTAATTCAGCATATCAGAATGAGTAAAACCTTTTAAGGTCGACCTGAGGCACACTGTGAATGTGACGTCTTAGTGTTTACATAAATGTACACTCACTTTATTAGGAATTGCCTCTACACCTACCTGTTCATGCAATTATTTAATTAGCCAATTATATAGCAGCAGTGCAATGCGTAGAATCATGCAAATATCACCAGCAGTTTGGGGTAATGTTCACATCAACCATCCGACTGGGGGGAAAAATGTGATCTCAGCAACTTTGACCATGGCGTGGCTGTTGGTGCTGAATGGGCTGGTTTGGGTTTTTATATAACTGCTGATCTCCCAGGATTTTTATGCAAAATAATCTTCAGAGTTCACTCTGAATTGTCTGAAAAACAAAAAAAAACATCCAGGACTCCGAGGCTACAGTGGGCACTCACTAAAACAGGGCAGATAAAGATTAGGAAGAAAAAAAAAACACCTATGTGTTTTTTTCCTTCAGCTGTCAAGTAATGGTGATCCTGTGCCACTGTAGTCTCAGAATCTGGAGAGTCCTGTTCTTGGCTCACAGGAGTGGCACCATATGTGGTATTCTGTTGTTTTAGCCCATCCAACTCTAGGTTGTAGATGTTGTAGCTCAGTGGTTAAGACATAAGACTACTGATCGGAAGGTGAGTTCAAATCCCTGCAGCACTAAGTGGCTGTTGGGACGTTGAGCAAGGCCCTTAACCCTCGACCAAATGTAAGACACTCTGGATAAGGGTGTCTGCTGTAAATGTAACTCAAGGTTAGATGTTTTTTGGATTGTGAGATGCTTTTCTGCTCCCTGCAGTTGTAAAGAGTGGTTATTTGAGTTATTGTGTGCTTTGTGTTGGCTATCTGGCCATCACTTCTGACCTATTTCATCAACAAGGTGCTTCTATTCACAGAACTGTCACTTACTTTGTTTTTTGTTTTTTGCACCATTTTGAGTAAACTTGTGCTTGAAAATCTTGGGAAGCCAGAAGCTATAGAAATACTCAAACCAGCCTACTTGGCACCAACATGGTCAAAGGGCATGGTCAAAGTCACATAGATCACATAGATTTTATGCCACAGTCTGATGGTTGAATGTTACCCTAATCTGCCAGTCATATCTGCAAGATTTTATGCATCAAACTGCTGCTACATAATTGGCTGATTAAGTAGTTGCATGAATTAGTAATTGTATAGCTGTTCCTAATAAAATGTTCAGTATTTAATTAGTGATTTTAATTATGATTTAGTGTAAAAATTCTAGAAAGTTATATCAGTGTACTGATTTGCAATAATATCCTTAATGTACATTCTTTGGGAAGAATCCATTTATCTTTGATGACTCATTATCAAATATAAAAGAGAAATTGCTTACTTTGTGTTCTGCTACAGTGGTGATAATATCCTGTTCTTTAATCCATGGTTGCCATCTGGTGTTTGAATTATACATCTAGTTTTGACCTTTGAACAAAGATTATTGCTCTTATGTATAAATAAAGGACTGCTTCTCTCGTTTTCCTGTCTAGGTGATTAGGGAGAATGGGTCTGCAGAGGTTTTGAAACTCTATGACACTGCAATGGACAAGCTGGAGGGGTTGAAGAAAGAGTACGACAACTTGAGCAAGCGATACAGTGAAAAGGTAGCCAATCACAACACAGATCTGTGTCGACTGGAACAGGCAGAGGAAGAGAACAGACGGCTGCAGAAACAGACGGACACTTTGATGAAGCAGAGGGATACAGCCATGCACTACCAACAACAGTACTCCGCCTCTGTCCGGAGGTAAGAAGCAAACTGGACATTTTCATCTGGGTACATAAAAATACAATGTGGAATTGCCTTATTCTCTTCTGAACGTGTTCGTAATTTTACCTGCCAAATCTCATAAAATGTCTGACACTGAAAAGGGAGGACTTGTATTAAAATGACGACTCATGGATTTAATAAAAAACCATAATCAAACTTTTGTTGTAACTCTGCGGTAAACACATCAAGTTTACCTGGTTTGAATATTTTACAGGAGCTAGATCTCTTTATTGGTTAGAGTGAATAACACATTTATACCTCTGAAAGAGCAGACTGAATTTCTTAAATATACTTCATTATAAAATATGTTTGCTGTATTCTGATGCTTAAGCACTAAATTACCTTGCTGTGGCGGGTAAGACAAAAAAGTTCTCTTAGTGGCTGTTCGCTCTGGGAATCGGTACAGGAGAAGGGAAAAGCAGAGTGTTTTCCAACCTTCCTAACTATTTGCTTTAGCTAGTGATGTTTTTGAACCAAATGTCCAGACACACCCCTTTTCATTCAGAGCCGACTGTTTAAACAGATTCACACAGGCAGGATCATGGTAGCTGGGCCAGTTGGATAGTGCACAATGCAGCACTAAATAAATATTTTGTTAAATTATTATGTCAAAGGCCTGTACCAGTGTAGGTAGGTGTGGCTTCATGTTGTTTGGTGCACTATGTTATTTGAAACACAGTTTGTGGCTGCTTTGGTCAGTTGCAGTTATTTTGTATTTTCTGCTGAGAATATAATAGAGCACATATCAATATAGGAACTAAATATTAATATTAACCTTCACAAAGCAAGGTTTGTGTAGTAACCAGCCATCTGTGTGCATACTGGGAACTTTAATACAATCTAAACACAACAGTTACTTATAGCACAGGTTCCCAGAGTATTGAACAGTATAGCCCTGTTCCTGGAGTATTCCTTCTCCATTCAACTAATCAGCAGCCCTTCCTGAGTTGACGCAGGTGTGTTAGAGCTGGGAAAACATTAAAATGTACAGGACACATGGTACTCCAAAACCTGGGTCATGAACTTGTAATTTATAGAATGACTAAGTTTATTTAACCTTGTCATACAGCATCAAACATTAGTACAGAGTTGTAAAACACAGCTAACAAAAAAACCTCTTTGCTTGTACTGTGTTAGGTTTGATTCTGTGCAGCAAGAGCTTAATAAAGCTTTAGCTCAGAATAAAGAGCTACAAAGAGAGATGGAAAGGCTGCAGTCCGAGATGACTCGTTACAAGAACCTTCAGCTGAAGGCGGTGAAGGATGCTGAGAGATACAAGGAGGAGCGAGACTCTGTGTTTAACGAGTACAGGCTGATCATGAGTGAAAGGGACCAGGTCATCAAAGAAGTGGATAAGCTACAAACAGAACTGGAAGCAGCTGAAGCCCGCCTCAAAAACAACTCGTCAGAGAAGATGGTAGCCAGCGAGGAGTTGGAAGCACTCAGACAGGTAACAGCCCTAATGCTGGCCTAATTTGTTTTTTTAGTGAGAAGGTGTATAGGTCACCGAGAAGACCTTGGTCTTCTGTGAGAGAAGTGACAGAAATAAGCTCAGTTTCTTGCCTTGAGCAATATACTGTAACTTGTTCTGACTTTGATTATAAGCCCTCATACTGTAGTGGCCTACAATATTAAGTCATGATCTTACTGGCCTGTGAGTTAGACAACTTTTATTGGTCAGATAAATAATGAAGCACGACATGTTGCATTTGCTGATGATATTGTACTTTGTAGGAGCTTAATTCATCATTGGTGGATCGAGACCGAGCCATCTGTGAGCGTAACGAGCTGCTGGAGAAATACTGCCATGAAGTGAAGGACAAAGCAGAGGCTCAGAAAGAGCTGAGTCAGGCCTGCAAAGACATTGAAACGGTGCGCGAGGAGCGAGACGTGGCCAGGAAAGAAAGAACTGAAGCCATTATACAGAGGGACCAGCTACTGCGGGAGTACTACCAGGCCAGACAGGTACTTGCACATGAGCTTATGACACCTGAGTTTTCCAATTAAGACCCAGCTTTATATTTTATGTAATATTGCTTTGCTTATTTGATATTTTATTTCATATAGCATCTGTCTCTTTATTCTTATAAATAATAATACCTTTGTCTTTTCTGGGCCAAGTATTTACAGAAATAATATATACAGAATTACAACACAATCATAATACAGCAGAAATTCCTTTAAACCAATAATCTTTTTCTATTGGACATAAAATGGTATGTTTTGCTACTCAGCTCCTTCAGAGGGTCCTGATGCTTCTGATTAGATTACAGATGATTGTAAATTTCAATGTGCTAAAATTCATAATTCATATTTTTAAAAGCTACATTTTTGTGTTGTATGAACAGAAACAGGACACAGCCACTTTGGACATGGAGCGTGCAAATAAGGAGATTGAGGTGTTGAGGAAGCAATGTGAGGCCATGTCTCAGGAACTGAAGGAGGCCGTGCGAGAGGCTGAGGTGGCGAAGTGCCGCAGGGACTGGGCCTTCCAGGAGAGAGACAAAATTGTGGCAGAGAGAGAAAGCATCCGGTACACTCACAGTTTCCTAAACACAAGTTACACACAATCAACAGTGTGTTTTCCTTCCACACAAATGAAATAATGACGGTCTCAAATGTTTTAACTAGATGATGTGGCCCTAGTTTTATTGCAGCATTATTCTGTACTCTGTGTGGCAGGACTCTGTGTGATAACCTGCGCAGAGAAAGGGACCGTGCGGTTAGTGACCTGGCTGATGCTCTGCGCAACCTGGATGACATGAGGAAACAGAAGAACGATGCTGTCAGGGAACTGAAAGAAGTGAAGTGAGCGCTTTGGTTTACCTCTCTCTCTCTCTCCATGAAATATGCTCTCCTGAAATAGGTTTGTTCTGTGGCTCATTGGCCACTGCGATTGCCTCAAGCTCCCTCTTGTGGCTGTTTAATGTATGCCTGCTGTTCAAGGTGTCACAGTGTCTATAAATTCAGTAACACCCTCCAGGCTTTGCTCTACTTTAGCCTAAATATCTTGGTGACAATTTGCCAGTATTTCCCTACAAATTATTTTTAACCCCCTGGCAATGTGGTTCTGAGGCAAAACTATATCCTCTTTAAAAATGGTTTTAGTTTATTCATTCTTTCATTTGTTCATTCATTATCTAAGCCGCTTATCCTGCTACTGGGCAGCGGGGCTGCTGGAGCCTATCCCTGCACTCATTGGACAAAATGCATGGAAAAACCCTGGACAGGTTGCCAGGCTATCACAGGGCAGACACACGGACAAACACATACACACCTGGGGCAGTTTAGTATTGGTTTTAGAGAGTTTTTGACAATTTGGCAGTTTTCATGAAAACACATTTCATGTTTACATACAGGTGGAACTGATAGGTGTTAAGCCTCTTATTCCTAATAATGATCTTTTTTTATTTTGTACTTTAGCTCATGCTGACTGTCTTGTCTAGCTCTAGTTAAACTCCCTAGATTATTTTGCATGACTATCATGAGCTAGCTCACTAAATCAGTGCATATGCTGTGTAGGTCTAGCAGGTCAGTATTGCTGTATACCTCATTACCAAACTGTCATTGTTCTGTTACTTAGTTCTACTTACACCATAGTTTAAAAAATGTGTTAACCAGCTCCTCTATATTCAAGCACTAAAGAAACACAGAAGGGCTTGCCAGCTTGGTTGTATCACTGTTTTAAACAGAAATGTGGAAATTTATTGTCCATGACCACATTTCAGTTCAGGATCATGATCATTTAACACTAGCATGGCCAAAGCTATGAAAATTCTGCCTGTGTGAGGTGTGCACCACTGTCTGCTCTGATGTAATGGCTGTTGTGTTGTGTTCTCTGTGCCGTAGGGAGAAGATGGAGTGTCAGCAGGAGAAGGAGACACCTTTCTACCCACTGCTGGCACACAGCTCGCATGATTCAGCCATAGATACGGACTCTTTGGAATGGGAGACTGAAGTGGTGGAGTTTGAGAAGGACAGAGTGAGTCTCTAAAATAACACCACACAACAGCATCTCTGCCCTTAACTCTATAATGTTCCTTTATGGATACTTTTGTCTTTACGCTTTGAATTCTAATCCGGTGTCATAGATAAAACGATGTACGCTTAGTATAATCTGTTGTTCTCTGAGCAGGATGACATGGACTTGAAGGCACTGGGGTTTGATATTGCAGAGGGGGTAAATGATCCATATTTGCCAGGAGAGTGTGGGATTTTTGTTACCAGGGTGGACAAAGGAAGTATTGCAGATGGGAGGTTGAGGTAATTTTTATATATTTATGTATTGAGTGGTTTCTTGAGGATCACTTCTTACTTTATTAGCGTAATTACTTCTGCCAAACCAGCTATATGCCTCTCTTTCCAGAGTAAATGACTGGCTGCTGAAGATAAATGACATGGACCTTACCAACAAAGACAGGAAGCAGGTCATCAAAGCTGTGCTTAATGGAGGAGGTGTGATCAATATGGTGGTGCGCAGGAGAAAGTCTTTAGGGGGAAGACTAGTTACTCCTGTTCACATCAATCTCATTGGGCACAAAGGTATGACTTTTCTCAGTTTTCCACACTGGAAAGTGTTAGCTAAATAAATCGAGTGTGATTGTTTCTGTTTTCTTCAATAACTCAATATGTGGATGGTCTGTTCAGACAGTGGCATTGGCCTGGAGGGTGGTGTGTATGTGACAGCTATTGCAGCAGGCAGCCCAGCTGCCAGAGAGGGGTCCCTTACCATTGGAGATCGCCTCATTGCTGTAAGTCTGCAGTGGCCTACATTATTTGACCAAAATGCTTCATGTTTGTTGAATGATGATACCATTATTCAATCTTATACCCAGATCACTCGTGTGGAAAGTCTATGATTAGTTAGGATGCAGTACAGAATAAAAAGCTGCATTTATTTGCATATTACACATAGTGCAGTCTTATTTAGCCCTTATCCTGACACTTAATTAAAGAATTCTACTATTTGCATACCTGACAATGTCTTTATGCCATTTCAGTAAATGTGTGATGCAATGGAAGTAGAAGAGTTAAGAAGTGTGTTGGTTCTTTTCTTTCATTAAGTGTTGACCTATATTTTCCCTTCCTAGATAAATGGAATTGCTCTGGATAATAAATCTGTAACGGAGTGTGAGACTCTGCTGAGGGGCTGCAGGGATTCACTCAGCCTCTCCCTCATGAAGGTGAGTGTATTTCAGCGCTGTGTGTTTCTGTGTGTGTGTACGTACCTGTGATCCTTCTTCCACATGTTGTAGTGCGTGTGATAGGTGCTGTAAGTGAATTAAAATACAAACTTTGATATATTTATTTTATTTTATTTACTTTGATTTATTTTAGTTATTATTGATGTATTATGTAATCAGTCATGCTTTTGCTAGTTGTGTCAGCTGCTTGGTGTATTTTAAAATTTCATAAAAATATTGAGTTCTTAAGGAGTCATGTTTAGAGAAGGCTCTAGTTACTTAACCTCTGTGTCCTGACCAGTTTTTCCCCCAGAGCACATCAGGCCACAACATCTTTGAGAGCCTGAGGGAAGCAGAGAAGTGCAATGGCCGAATTCACATGTCGGATGTCCACTCTCGTAACAGCCGCAACCTGAAGCACAATAGTTCTACCCAGACAGACATTTACAGTGGTGAGGCAGGAGGAGAAAGGAGGAAGCAAAGGGCTGACTCTGAGGAGAGGAAGCCTTTTTCTCCCTCTACTCTGCACCCCAGCACCCTGTGTGCCCGTTATGGCCCCAGCGCCTTTCAGGAGATTTGCTACACTCGGCCCGAGTCAGCCGGGCCTGACTGCAGCACCCTGGAGCCAGCACCTGACATCAAGCACAGCGGTGGCACCTGGCCCAAAATGGTGGTCGGAGTTCCCATGGTGGCAGAAAGCCCAGCTCAGCTGTCCATTTACAAGTCACCCAAGCAAAGGAAGCCCATTTTTGATGCAGACATCTTCAAGAGGCCAGACACACCCTCCAAAATGGAATACCTAACCAGCCATTCACCACAACCTTCCAAAACAGACACTATGCCCACACCCCCAACCCCCCCTACACGTAGCGCCGCCTCAGACTCCACCATTACTGAGAGCCAACAGGAAGATTGTAATGGGATTTTATGCTTCAATGAGGTTGGGCATGAGGGCCGGGTGCTCAGCTCTAGGAAGTCGTGTGAAGAGGACATTGGGCGCACGCGGCTTGATGAGCCTGAGGTCAAGCGGCCACGTCCCAAATCAGCTCCGGCTCTCAGACGCAGGATGACGCCCCAGTCCATCCCCCTCCAGAGCTTTCAGGTAAATTTGGAAGCTTTAATGCCTGCTTCACTTAGCCTCACAGCATGAGATTGAGGTCTTTGGGGGGGGTTGTATACTTCTGAACTAGTTCTAATTAATGAACTCCTAGTTATTACTAGTAGTACTAATTATAAACATAAATCATGTTTGTCTAATTTTTTCTCATTTATGCCAAATTCATGTTTCTTACATGTTTGTTGAACAGAGCTGCTCCAATGATGGGGACAGTTTAGACCAGAGGGATGTGTTGCGCTCATCTCCTAGCCGCCCTTACAGACACAGCGTAGGGTTCGTTCCCACACTCTATAACGGAACCCTGCCACCAAGTAAGTCACTCTGTTCTGATGAAGTGCTTCATATTGTTCCTGAGTACATTTCTGTGTCATCCTTCATCATGAGTTACACTTCAATTACTGCATACAATATCCCATCTATAAACTGGACAAGGATTTTCAGAACTGTCATATTATTTTGTTCATGTTTTGCCTGGAGCAGTTGGAGTTGCATTCTGATCTGACCAAAGAGCTGTCAAAGAGTTAGAGTATTAACTGTGTCCATTAGACCAGGATGTTAGATTGCAGAAATAGGCTTTTCACTAGAAGCACAGGCAGAAATACACAGAGCAAGTGTTTGTTTTACTTTATTGAGATGTATTGTTGGTCTTTACTCCAGACTCAGTACATCGAGGTTTGGCCCCATGCACAGCAGTGACAGCTGTAATGAGGAACCCTGTTTACACTGTCCGCAGTCACAGAGTGCACACCAGCAACTGCCCCTCTGTTATCAACCAGATCTGCCATCAACACACACATCCCAGGTACTGTAAGGCTTCACCATGCTACATTTTAATTGGGGGAACCTCAGTTAGAAGACATAAGCCTTTCTCTTAACGTGCTGCAACACAAGAATGAGTGCACAAGAGTGAACAAAGTGCTTTGTGGTTCTGTGGTTATTTTTAAAACCTGGCTGATTTGTAGGGTTGAGCTGATGTTAGGTTGGTTGAATTGGAAATAGTTGTCAATGTGAGAAATATGTGCATTTTAAAGAAAGGTCTCTTAGAATGAGCACAGAAAGAAAAACACTAGAGTGCCTATCTCCCCCTTGTGGACAATTCTGAGTTTTCTCAAGTATGTTAAAGTGCAGGAAGCCCATTCGGGGTCCACCCAACACTAGCCCAGTATATTTCTTGGGAATGTGTGAACACGGTGCACATACATGCATCTTTTAATTTAAATAAATAACTTGCCACCTTTTTTCCAGCAGAAACATTGACACTGCATAAAAATGCTCAACAATTTGGAACGATTCATGCAGGACATAAAATTGCAGGAGTTTTCTTTGTAACAAGACTTCAATGGCATTAACAGTATTGCTTTTAAAGTAACTCATAATATTTAAATACATCCTTTGCAGACATTTATAACTGAGCTAACTATTAACCTGTTACATACATTAAAAGTCCCGATAGGTCCCAAAAAGTGTCCGGTTATGCAATGAGCGTCTTATAATCTCCAGAGGGTTTACATGTTCTGCAGCCATCAATGCTGAAATAACTCGTTCCCATTTTGCATTATGCTGTTCATGTTGACTTTTTTTCTCTCCTCACTCTGTTTGTGATTCTCTGTCACCGTGTTCTCTCTCTCTTACTCTCCATCTGTCTTCATGTCTGTGTCTCAGCCCCCAACATCAAGGGCGTCTGAGTCTGGACCTCAGCCAGAAGCGTTCTGCTGAGTACTCGGAGACCTCCCGCAGCAGCCGAACCTCTCACGGCACCAACTCGTTGCCGTCCAGTGCCCGACTTGGTCTGTCTCCATGTTGCCTTCCTCTCATATTTCTCCATCTTGTCTAGTGTTTGGACATAGTTTTTGCATTCTCATTCCTAGTTTTATGTGCCTGTTTGGTGTTTTCTGTTTTGCAGGTTCATCCAGTAATGTACAGTATCGCACAGAAAGGATAAAAATCCCTCCCACACCACGGTATCCACGCTCAATGCTGGGCTCTGATAGAGGTATGCATCTACTCTCATTAATTTTTTTATTTATTGAAGAAAAAAAATATTCTCATTTTTGACCTCTTCAGATGGTAACTGGCTCGTTATTTTGACTGTTTGTGTGTGTGTTTGTGTGTGCGCGCGTGCTAGGGTCTCTGTCCCACTCAGAGTGCAGCAGTCCCAGTCTCATCACACCACCCCTGTCCCCACTCAATCTTGAGACATCCTCGTTTGCTTCCAGCCAGTCCCAGAACTCCATCTCCACACGGATTTCCGTCAGTCCCGTACCCACGGGAGACCACAGGAAAGACAGGTACCAGCCCTCCCATCAATCCTGATGCACTGTTGCCCAGCAACAGCTCACTTTCGCATGCCTTATGTATGTCTAGCTCTCTATTCACTTCACTCAAGCACTTGCCCAGCAACAGCTCACTCACAACCCTGATCAAAATGTGTGCATAGAAACTATGTCCCCCCCTGTTTTTCTAAGGTCAGTTCAAACGTGATCATTGTTTCAGCCATTCCTTCCATTTCCTGTTTAATTCCATTATGATGCTATTAACATCTCTTGCTGCATTCGTCTGTTTAAATTTGGCTTTCTTCAGTCTGAGTCTCTCTGCTTCATTCTAGATTTTTACAAAGTGTCTCTTCTGCCTCTGTTCTTTGCTTCCTATGAATCTTTCAGATCTCTGTACCGTAACAGATCATTTCTGAGAATCCCTCTGGCTGCTAGGCCTAGGTTCTCTTCTCTCAGGAGCCTGAGGTTTGTTTCTTGTCAGTCATGCACAGGGAATGCTTGATTGACCTGCTTCTTTGCAATAAACACTTGCTCTTCTCTATGGCTGTGGAAAATCCCTGCTTGTGTGTTGTATTATAGATAGAATGGAAGTGGGTGCACTGAAGTGAACATCATTTTTTTTCTTGAATGAGTATAAAGGTTTTACTTATTAAAAGTATACAAGAAATATTGTGCACATTACTGACTTTTGTCCATTTTAAATAAATCTTTTTTTGTTGAATGGTGAATTTATTACGTTATTACTGGCAGCCTTTCTTCCCTGAATATGTTTACTGTTGCAAGCTAGCTTTTATTCAAGGCATCTTTTGCATGGGACTCATTGCAGGTCTTTTTGAGTTATTAGCTACAAGTCCCCACCTTTCTGGATCTTTGCTTATTTCCCTCTTGATTTGTTTTTGAGTTGTTGCTGTATATTCATTTAACTATATTACTGTATATCTAGTCTGCTTAATGCTCAATCCCTCTATACCAGTTGCATGAAGATGCACACTGGTTATGCGTCTGTCAAGGCAGACAATGCGGACAACATTCTGTGGGACAGCGTTTCCCAACTCCAGTCTTGATGCATAATTTGGTGTTTTTCCTGCTGTCTTATGTCTGAAACACTTTAAACACTTCAGCTTATCCTCACCCGAGTTGCATGAACTGAAGCCAAGACAGTGCATAGTTACTTCAGTAGTATGTCATAAACCACACCCCATACCCTGTTATAAGTGTACCTTTTATAATCATGTCTGAAATCATAGCATAGACTATCCAATGCACACCTGAAATTCCATAATGCACTGCAGTGTTAGGGTAAAATCCAGTCTGTGACACCCCTGGGGCACCCTGGAGAGTATCAGACACTTGGCACGACTGGGGTCGGTATTCACTGTTCTAAGGGGAAGAGCTGATATCTGATAGTCACACTGATCTAATGTCTGTGCTCCAAAAGGCCATACCTGGAGGAGCCAAGGAACGTGATTGTGCACAAAGGTGCTGAACCTCTGGGCATCTCCATCGTCAGCGGTGAGAATGGTGGTATCTTTGTATCCAAGGTGACCGGAGGCAGTATTGCTCACCAGGCAGGCTTGGAGTATGGAGACCAGCTACTTGAGGTCAGTACTATGGCTAGGCTCAATCTTAATGTACAAGTCAGCAGAAATTATCCATCATTTCTGTTTAAATCTGAATGTTTGTGCTTTGGGTTGTCGCTGTTGAGTGAACTTCCTTTCTGTAATCTTCAGTTTAACGGGATAAACCTGCGTAATGCTACTGAGCAGCAGGCGCGTCTCGTCATAGGTCAGCAGTGTGACACGATCACAATCATGGCACAGTACAACCCGCACATGTACCAACTGGGCAACCACTCCCGCTCCAGGTACACATCATGAAACTGGGTTTAATGTCTTAGCATATGGACACAGGTTTACGGCAGATCTTTTGGTCGTAGTTCTCGGATGGAGCCAGTGAGCAGCCAGTCCACTCCTCAGGGCAGCGGAGCTACCACACCAGATAACCACTCAACCATAGACACACTCAGTGAGCAGGATGAAGGAACCCTCACTCCATCATCCAAACAGACCACACCTACCACCAGCCCACACAGCTTCAACAGGTACAGTGTTTTACACTCTAAACAAGCACACAGACATTGCAGCCATCTCCCAAACCAAGGGTTTAAAGGTAATATATAATTTACACAAATACGTTAAAAAAAAATCAAGTTTGATCCTTCTGTCCCAGAATGTCATCTGAGGGCAATAAGAAAATTCCAGAGCCCCGAGTGGTGTCTGTGAGGAAGACTCAGGTGGAGCTGGGTGTTCAGATTTGTGGTGGGAATCTGTATGGGATTTTTGTGAAGAGTCTGGAGGAGGACAGTCCTGCTAAGCTGGCAGATGTCCTAATGCCTGGAGACATGATCTTGGAGGTGAGTTGCCCTTGGCCTTACAGCTGTCTGTAGTTGAGTGCAAAACTCCCTTTACCAGGCTGCTTTGTTCTCCTATTCCAGTGTCTGTGCAACTCTAGGTCTTTCTATTGTTCAGCATTGGTCTTCTGTTCCTTTGCACTCCTACTAAAATTGAAGTAATCTTTCCGAGGAAGGAACGAGAATTACTAACATCCTGGACGCAGTCGCTGTTAGACATCTGAAAAATGAGTGGAGTGTGATCAGCTCATGCTCGTTTAGACAAAGCATTTCTTCTAATAGTACATTCATTTTTGCCCCAGGTGGCAATTTGATCGTGAGACACAATATGCAGGAAGGTTTTCATTCTACAGGTGACACAGTCCTGAAATTTGTTTAGCGCTTGGGAGATGAAAGATTTGACTGGTTTTCATATCCGCCGTGTTTTATCTCTGAGTGTGTAACTGCTCTGTTTGTTCAGTATAACTCGTTGGTTATGAAGAATAAGACTGCAGAAGAGGCTTACCTGGAAATGCTCAAGCCAGCAGAAATGGTCACATTGAAAGTCCAGCAACGTGTGGACGAGTTTAACCAGCTAAAAGATACTGCTGGAGATGGATTTTACATCAGGTACTATGAACCACTCTTCCCAAGCATATAATCAATTTCTTCACTAATCAATTTCTCATAGACAGATGTTTACTTTGATATAGAGGGGTCTTAGTATGGTTACAAAATGTTGATCTGTAAAGAAAAGCTCTTAATCTCTCTAACTGTATGTGAGGCTGAGGTAGAAATTGCATCCCTTCTGAAGGCTGTGTGTAAGTGTCTTCCATTTGTTGATTCTAATAGTGGCTCTGTTAATGTGAGATGGTCCGAAAAGGGATTGAGTATCTGTGGTGGTAATGAAGAGAATAGCAGTGTGCTGTTCAGAATAGGATTGGGCGATACAGCCTGTAAATAAAATTGCAATATTTTTATTATTATTTTTTAATTTTTTTCCAGAGCACTTTATGACAGAGTGGCCGAGACAGAACAGGATCTTTCCTTTAAGAAGGATGACATTCTTTATGTGGACGACACACTACCAAATGGCAACTTTGGCACCTGGATGGCCTGCCAGCTTGATGAAAATGCACAAAAGATGCAAAGGGGGCAAATTCCCAGTAAATACATGTTAGTGAAGCCATAGCATATGATTTGGTACATTTGATTATCTTGCATTTAGAATGAACTATGGTACAGTGTGTAGGCCTAATATATAGAGTTATTGTTCGTATTGGAGTTGTTGTATGGGGTTGAGCTGGGTTGTTTTCAATATGTTGCAGGATGGATCAGGAGTTCTACCGTAGACACAGCATGACTGAATTGAAGGATGAAACCGGTTCAAGTAAAACGCTCTCTGCAGCTGCGCGCAGATCTTTCTTTCGCAGGAAACAGAAGCACAAACGTAGCAGCTCCAAAGATGGCAAAGACCTGCTGGCCCTGGATGCCATTAGCACAGACTCCATCCCATTTTTAGAGGGTAAGATGATGTCCAGGACACCCAGGATTACAGCAGTGATGTGTTTTCAATTCAGTTGCATGCTATATGTTTGGCACATGAATAATCCAGGAAACCACTATTATCTCCAGTACACATGAATAATACAGGAAACCACTATTATCTCCAGTACACATGAATAATCCAGGAAACCACTATTATCTCCAGTACACATGAATAATCCAGGAAACCACTATTATCTCCATTATGTCCATCTCCATTCAACTCAATTCAATAAAATTTGTGTGTATTGGTTATTTAGTCTGTTAGGGTAGATGAGTAAATATGGTGTAGTTTGGCTGAACGATAGATTTTTCCTACTTCAGCCCCAAATTTAATCCAGGGTTTTCAGCTTCCGATGATAATGTGTGGTGTTTTGTGATGTTTGGTTAGACTGTGTGAGCCTTGCCTATCAGAGAGTGCAGAAGGTAGATTGTACGTCTCCAAGGCCAGTGCTGCTGCTCGGCCCACTGGTGGACCCGGTTAAAGACATGCTGGTCAAAGAGTCTTCAGGGAAATTCAGCAGATGTGTACTTGGTGAGTTAACCCTGGCATACAATAACCCACAACATGTCCCGTTTTTGTGACGTTGACATGGATTTGGTTATCGTGAGTTAAATGTTTTCCTGTTTCCATGTAGCCTTCCTCAAAAGCTTCTCCTTTAAATGAACTTCTGTTTCTCAGTCCCATATCTGTAATGTTAATATTATAAAAAAATTATTACCAAAGGCTTACTTTTCTTCTGTGGTGATTCAGAGGTGATGAAGGCCTCTCAGCAAGCCATTGAGCGAGGGGTGAAGGACTGCCTTTTCATTGACTACAAACGAAGGAGTGGCCACTTCGATGTCACAACTGTTGCTTCCATCAAGGAGATCACAGATAAGGTCTGTCCTGTTTTTCAGTTAAAAATGAGAGAAACAAGACCCAAAAGCCATGTTTTTAAAATGTGGTTAGGTTTGCCAAAGGTCTAATAAAAGTTTCCATAGTAACTTTCCAGATCTTTCTCTATGCAAGTCTATCGAACAGACATTATAGGCAGAATCCTTGTTTATGGCCATGCACAGTAGTGAATATTATATAAAATGCATTGCTTATAGGCTTATTATAATGCATATAGTCTTCTGATTGTCAGTCATGATACTGATACATTTTTGTCCATATATAGCAATAACATTATAGTACTCATCTTATAGAGAGACTGGATGGAAATGTATTGTAGCAAAGAAGTAAATTTTTTTGTTTCAAATGCACAAGGACTTGAATTAAGGCTTGTTGCAAGTTATTTTTAATGACAAATAATTTTATTCTGTTAATTGAATGACTTTGTCTTTAAGTCAGTTCAGCCCACAGTAATTGGCTAGTACGGCTATAGTCTCAAGTTTACATACAGCTTAGCCACATTCATTAAAACTGTTTTATTCTGAGGGCAGTTAGTATCACTGCTATATTTTAAGAATGTGAAATGTCAGAATAATGATTTACTTCCACTTTTTTTTTACTTTCATCACATTCCCAGTGGCTCAGAAGTTTACATACACATGGTTAGTATTTGGTAGCGTTGCCTTTAAATTGTTAAATTGGGTCAAATATTTTGGGCAGCCTTCCACACGCTTCTCACAATACGTTTCTGGAATTTTGGTCCACCTGACAGAAGTGATGTAACTGAGTCAGGTTTGTAGGCCTCCTTGCTCACACACACTTATTCACTTCTGCCCATAAATTGTCTGTGGGATTGAGGTCAGGGCTTTGTGATGGCCACTCTTACTTTCACTTTGTTGTTCTTAAGCCATTTTGCCACAACTTTAGAAGTACGCGTGGGGTCATTGTCCATTTGGAAGACCCATTTGCCCCCAAGCTTTAACTTCCTGCCTGATGTCTTGAGATGTTGCTTCAATATGTCACATAATTTTCCTTCCACATAAAACCATCTATTTTGTGAAGTGCTCCAGAAAAGCACTCCTCCTACAGCAGAGAAGATATTTCTCCAGAAACTAAGATCTTTGTCCCCATGTGCAGTTGCAGACTGTGACCTGGCTTTTTATACGGTTTTGGAGCAGTGACTTCTTCCTTGCTGAGTGGCCTTTAAGGTCATGTTGATATAGGACACATTTTGCTGTTGATATAGAAGCTGTGTTCCCTCCAGCATCTTCACAGGGTCTTTTGCTGCTGTTCTTGGATTGATTTGAGTGTTTTGTACCAAAGTACATTCGTCTATAGGAGAATGAATGCGGCTCGTTCCTGAACTTTATGATGGCTGTGTGGTCCTGTGGTGTTTAAGCTTGCAGATGATTGTTTGAACAGATGATCGTGGTACCTTCAAGCCTTAAATTACTGCCACAGGTGCATCTCCAATGAACTCAAAATAAGGCAGTTAGCCTATCAGAAACTTCTAAAGCCCTGACAGGTTTTCTGGAATTTTCCAAGCTATTTAAAGGTGCAGTCAACTTGGTGTATGTAAACTTCTGACCCACTTGAATTTTGATATACTGAGTTATAATTAAAATTATCTGTTTGTAAACATTTGCTGGAAAAAATGCTTGTGTGATGTACAAAGTAGATATCCTACAACTTGCTAAAACTATAGCCGACATGGAGTCTGTGGAGGGGATAAATACGTAAACGTATGATTTCAGCTGTAGCTTTGGAGGAAATGTAGGCAAACCATTCTGAACTTTAACATAACGACCTTTGTTATCTTCTGCTGATTCTTACACCCACTGAGCACTTTACTGAAACTGGGTAGGGCCTATCTTTGCTCTCAAAACAGCCTCAGTTCCACATGATTGATTTTTCAGGTGCGCTGTCATGCTACAAATCTCCCACTCTCTGTTTGTTCTCTGTTTGTTACTGTTTATTATTCATGAAAGTTTGAACTGAAGTTGCTGTTTGCTCTGTCTTTTTTCTTTCTTTCTTTAGGACTGTCACTGTTTACTCGACATTGCACCCCATGCCATCGAAAGGCTTCACAGCGTTCACATATACCCAATCGTCATTTTCATTCGCTACAAAAATGCAAAGCAAATAAAGTAAGGGTCCAAATTCTTTCCCATACAAGCTTCATTTATGTGCATACAATAGGCTACACAGAACTACAGTACGAGAATGTGTTATTTAAAACATCTGACTAAGATGCATATACAGGAATCCCTAGTGGTTGTAAAGTGTAAACATACATTGTGTGTAAACTGATCAATAGAACTGATTATCATAACTGACATGTCAGCGTAATTGACAGTAATGACTGGTTATGGTGCTTACAACAATGTAAACGGTTGAAAGATGAAATGAAATGTGAAATCTTATAAAAGACATGCTAAAAGATTGATAGGAATGGTGCAGACAATAGCTGAGGTTGTCTTGTTTGAAGATTTGGCACACACAGCTTTGTGCAGAGAACATTTTGTTTTTAAGGACTGTAGGAACATTTTTTCTGAGAGTGGTGAGTGGGTCATCAGTCGATTTTCTTTGGCCAGTGCAATATTAGTTGATCTTTGTCACCAACTTGCTCCACTTTTAGAGAGGCCAACAGAATGCACCAGTAGCATCTCTGTGCACACTGTAGGGTTTTAGTCTCAGGCACATTTCAGCAAGAAATTAGAGATAGGTCTGGCATTTCCCACCCAACTATGAGTCCAATAGCTCACGTCATGCATTACATTTCCAAATACGCTTACCAGGACACTTTATTAGGAACACCTGTTCACCTGGTCATCCATGCACTTATCTAATCAGCCAATCAAGCAATCAAAAATCATGCAGATACAGGCCAAGAGCTTCAGGTAATGTTTTTGTCAAACATCAAAATGAAGTAAAAATGTCATCTCTGTGACTTTGATAGTGGCATGGTTGGTCATCCCAGCTGGTCTGGTTGGAGTATTTCAGGAACGGCATATAATTTGGTGCATATTCTGAGATGCTTTTCTACTCACCACAGTTGTAAAGAGTGCTTACTTGAGTTAATATAGACTTCCTACATCATCATCTACCAGTCTGGTCATTCTGCTCTGATCTCTGTCACATGTCACCAAGGTGTTTTAGCTTACAGACTTCCACACACTGGATAGTTTTGTTTTTTTGCACTATTCTGTGTAAACTCTAGAGACCGTTGTATGTGGAAAAATCCAGGAGATCAGCATTTTCTCTCACAGAGCACATTTTTTTTCCCATTCTGATGTTTGACATGAACATTAACTGAAGCTCTTAACCTGTATGTGCATGATTTTATGCATTGTGCTGCTGCTATATGATTGGCTGATTAGATAAATGCATAAATGAACAGGTGTATAGGTGTTCCTAATAAACTGACTGGTGAGTGTACATCAGCAAAATAAAAGTAAGAAGTGAAGGGTTTGGGGGTGGGGGGTGTAGCAGATGCTGTCTGGACTGTACTGTAACATTTGAGTGAATGAAGAGAGTGGGAGCTGACTATATATCTTTGTTTTACCGTTTCACACTCTACATGTAGAACTGCATAAACCCCACTAGTGCTGAATAAGTGTGGCTTTAAATTTCATTATATTCACGTCCAGAGTGACACAGAAAACTAATGATGAAATCATCCCAGTAGAGCACTATAAATTGAAGGATTCCCAGGAGCTAGAACAGCCAAGCCTTCTGTCAGGATCCTTGTCATCCTTGACATGCTTAGTATCACTAACTAGATCACCAAACGAGTACAGCATTTATAGGTTGCAGGAAGCAGAAGTAATTTTGTATTTTTTTTTGTATTTTGAAGTTAGCCATACTTCCTTAGCTTCATACTCCCAAAACTTTTCTGTTGAGCATTTTTTAATACTCCTGAAAATTACCATTAAAGTAAGCATTTTTTTTTCAGTCACAGGCATTTTCCTCACATTTGGAGCTTAGTAACTTGGCCATAAGAGCAGAGTTCTGAAATTTGGCTTGCTGATTCAATATTTGCTGTAGATTCCAAATCATATATACATTGCTGTGACAAAGTATTTGCCCCCTTCCCAATTTCTTCTATTTTTGCTAATTTCTCACATTTAAATGTTTCATATCATCAAACTAATTATAATATAAGATAAACAACACAAATAAACACAAAATGCACCTTTTAAATGATCATTCCATTTACTGAAGATTTATTCAAAACCTATATCACCCATCTGAAAAAGTAACTGCCCCCTTAGCTACCAAATCTAGTTAACTAAATTCAATTGACTATTGAGTTTAATTTCAGTAGCCACACCCAGACATGATTAGTGCCAGACCTGTTGAATCTAAACATCACTTAAATAGAACCTCTCTGGCAATGTGAAGCAGGATAGAAGGCCTCAAAAAGCAGCACATGATGCCACGTTCTAAAGAGATTTGAATACTGATGTGAAACAAAGTCACTGAAATCTACCAGTCTGGAAAGTGTTAGAAAGCCGTTGCTGAGGCTCTGGGACTCCAGTGAGCCACAGTGAGAGCCGTTATCCGCAAATGGAGACAAGTTTGAACAGTGGTGAACCTTCCCAGGAGTGGCCAGTCTACCACAATGTCACCAAGAGCCCATCAATAACTCATCCAGGAGGTCACAGAAGAACCCCGATGAACATCTAAACACCTGCAGGCCTCACTTTTGACAGTTACAGTCAGTGTTCACGATTCCACAATAAGAAAGACACGAGGCAAAAATGGCATCCATGAGAGCTCAAAACAGTTCTGAACAAAAAGTACACAAAGACTCACCTCACATCTGGCAAAAAACATCTAGATGACCAACAAGACTTTTGGGATAATATTCTGTGGACTGATGAGTCAAAGAAACTTTTTGGAAGACATGAGTATTGTTACATCTGGTGAAAAGCCAACACTGCATTCCACCCCATACCTACAGTCAAACATGGTGGTGGTAGTGTGATGTTCTGGGGCTGCTTTGCTTCTGCAGGACCTGGATGACTTGTCATAATTGATGGAACCATGAATTCTCTTCTCTATCAGAAAATCCTGAAAGGGATTGTCCATCTGTCAGTTTGTGACCTAAAGCTCAAGCACAGTTGGGTTCTACAGCAGCACAATGATCTGAAGAACACAAGCAAGTTCACCTTTGAATGACTAAAAAAAAAAAAAAACAAAATGAAGGTTTTGGAGCGGCCATGATTTGAATCCCTGATTTGAAACCCTCCAGTGAGAAGAGTGGGTTAAAATTCCTCCATGGCAATGTAGAAGACTCATCACAAGTTATTGCAGACGGTGGCACAACCAGATATTAGGATTTGGATTTCACATGGGTGATAGGCTTTGAATCAATCTTTATCGTCAGTAATCATGATCATTTTGATTCAATTATCATTTTAACGCTGCATTTTGTGTTTGCTTGTGTTGTCTTTATCTTACATTAAAATGAGTAGGATGAAACATTTCAGTGTGACAAATCAGCAGAAATAGAAGAAATTGGGAAGGGGAAAATACTTTCTCACAACTCTGTACATACATGATGAAATGCTAGAAAAACTGGTACAGATGAGCCTATGCAAAATACATAGGAATGCCATCTATGCATGTCATTGGTTGAGACTGCAATCTCTGATCCACTCACACCAGTACAAAACACAAACACACCACCTCCACATCAGTGTCACTGCAGTGCTGAGAATGATCCACCACCCAAATAGTACCTGATCTGTACTGGTCCTGTGGGGGTCCTGACCATTAGAGAACAGAGTAAAGGTGTGTAGAGAAACAGATGGACTACAGTCTGTAATTGTAAAACTACAGCAATATGGTAAGTGGAACTGAGAAAATGGACAATGAGTGTAGAGAAAAGGAGGTGGTCATAATGTTATGCCTGATCGGAAGTGTACGAAAGTGTACAAAGCTGATTTTTATACAAAATAGTTTGCCCACACATATTATATGGGTACTTTTAGGAATAAATAGCATTTGTAATGATTAAAGCATGTCATGTATTCTTTAAGACGACATGTTAAGATGGTGTGGTGGATGCCTGTGGTTCAGATGACATGGAGTGACCCTGATGTGCTTTTTTTTTTTTCCTGTGCCTTGTACAGAGAACTGAAAGATCCAGTGTATCTACGGGATAAAGTGTCTCAAAAACATTCCAAGGAGCAATTTGAGGTTGCACAGAAGATTGAGCAGGAGTACAGCAAATTCTTCACAGGTTTGAATACTGATCTCTTGCTTATTTATTTCTTTTTGCTTGTTTGTTTCAGAGTTTGTGCTAGAGGTATTTTGTGTCAGCAGTACACGCAGTCATTAACCTATGAGCTGATGATGGTTTCTCTCGCAGGTATTGTCCAAGGAGGCACGTTGCCCTACATTTGCACTCAAATCGTGACTATAGTGGATCAGGAGCAAAGTAAAGTCCTGTGGACTCCGCTGGGCTCGCCTTAGGTGGCTGAGCTAGTCCTCTCCACCTACTGCCTCACACACACCTGAGCTTACAAACACTATGCTTTTACACTCGCACTACACACAAAGGTACACTACAGTGAGCATTGAATTGCATCTTTTTTTTTTCTTTTATTATTCCTTTATGTTTAATTGTAACTTTTTTATGTTTAATTGTAACATTTTATGTGTAATTGTAATGGAGTCTCTTATTTGTGCGTGTGAGTGCGAGCGTGCGTGAGTGTGTGTGAGAATGTGCGTGAGTGTGTGTGTGAATGTGCGTGCGAGTGTGTGTGTGTGTGTGTGCTCGCAAATGCAGGATTATAGCACTGAAGTTTTCATTGTTTTCCTTTGGTCTTCCTGACAGACATCCAACAATTAGTAATGCTGCATCTAAAACACTTGTTTACAGATGAATCCAGTACGTGAAATTGTTATTTAATGTCTGCTTGAATGTGTCCTCTCCTTAATGAAGTCATATCCCATATCACCTCTCCCTACTCCGAACCTAAATTCAGCCCCCTATCCCAACCCTGTTCTACCAAAATGGCACGCACGTGTGTCTGTGTTTTCTACATCAGTAAGTGGACTGAACACTCATTGTAGATAAAGAGTAAGCTTTGGTAAGCTTGTTTATGTAAATGTAGTGGTTTTTTTTGGGGTTGAACAGTGAACAGCAACTCAGCATTTTACAGGCCAAATGGAAGTGCCTTTGGAGATCTACTGAGCGTATGACAATGGCATGTTGCAAGTCTGGTGTTTGAAACTCCTCAGAGTGCACTCCAGGGCTAGACAGACCACTGTGGTAACATTCTCATAGAGGAAAATATGTTGAAAAGAGAACATGAAATCTAACACTAAATACGGTTGTGAAGTAGAGGCACTCACTTAACCTATATGTATGCAAACTTGTCTAAAATATATAGATCTCTATATAAACATATATAAATATATATATATATATATATAAAATGTATTTTGACTAGGCTATTGGCCTAGAGGAGTGCAGCAGGTGTCCAGTCAGGTCTCAGCAGATA
This sequence comes from Doras micropoeus, assembly GCA_028566355.1. Lineage (NCBI taxonomy): Eukaryota > Metazoa > Chordata > Actinopteri > Siluriformes > Doradidae > Doras > Doras micropoeus. The sequence continues at coordinate 13,414,353 of JAOUQY010000042.1, read as the reverse complement.
TAAGCATGTTCCTTTTGTATGTTTCTTCTTGTTTTTTTTGTTCGTCAGTCACTTTTATATGTACCCACTGAGAAACACCATGGAAGGAAGAGATGCAGGATAAATATAATTGGGTCTCTTATGCTAAATCTTTTTTTTTTTAAATGTTAAATCATATTTCATGTATATTTAATTTTTTTTTTTATTCAGCAGGCACAGTTACATCCTTTATTCAGACCAGTAATCCCACCAGTTATTGTCGTGCCAAAATTCATTGTGTCCATTTCTCTTGTTTTGCACTTGCAATATTATGGACCCTAAACAATAGCTGTTCTGAGGTTTCCAGTAGGTTGAAAATAGGTACTATACTTTTTATTACTTTTGTGATTTAATATTCATTTGTATATCACTCATGTTCCATACATTTCATGAATTGCCTCTATTCTTAAATTAGAAAAGAACCATTGCATTATTTACACTCTCATTTAAAAAAGGGATTTCTTATTGCACAGTTTTCTCTGTGAAAATCAGGAATAATCAGTCCCAGCCTTGTCTATTGGGTTGAAATTAGATATTTTGTTTCAAGTGCTATTCATATCTAGGTGTTTTTCTTTTTTTTTTTTTTTTTTTTTTTTTTAAGTAAGTAGCTTATGGTATTAAATGAGAGGGATTCAGCCAATACCATTTTGTTTTAAGAAGAATGACTAGATGACAGGTACTGTTATTGATTGGGATTTTCAATATTACAGAAAAATGTGATTTGTATGAAATAATGTTAAACACATTAACAAGAGAATAAAAGTCATTTTCTGTATCACACTATATTGTCAAATGAATGAAGTGTTGTCAAAGTCTCCATTTGTTTCCACTCTACTGTGAACTAAATCGACACAATTGACATGCGGTAGATTTATGGATGATGTAATTGAGCATTGAGTGTTTTTTTGTTTTTTTTTAATTGCTAGCTTCACCGTTATGCTGATGGAGATAGCAGTAAGACTAAGAATAAAAGGAAAACTGGGAAAATTAGGTATTAAATAACTGGAACCAAGGTTTAAAACACCTCTGAGGCTGTAGGAAGACCTGCCAGACTAATGTTTTAATCTTATTTGTCCCTCTTTTTAAAGAAATTAAAAATCTGTTTGGTAAAACTGAGCTACCTCACCAGTAGTGATATATTTGGAATTTATCCCTAAAATACTGCCTAGATAGTACATTTTGTTTGTTTTGTTCTTATTAAATTCATACAGAGTTTTCCCACCTTCAGTCCAGAAGAATCCAACTGTTCTGTATGTGATTTCCTCACACACTAGGTCCAGTTGATCACCTAATTATTAAGCACTTCATGAATTTGAATCATTATTATCCTAGCCTGAACTCTTCTTTGAACTTTTCAAATCTAGCAAAGTCAATCAACATTTTAAACTGCCATTTAAATTCCCAGCAGACCATTTTTTTCCTGATATTTTAAAGGTTGTACGTTTTCTGTTTCACCATTAATGCAATTTATTCATGGTGCTGTATCATATAACCGCAATTAAAACCTTGGCTTTTTTTCTTTTTGAAGAAATGTCTGGTTTGTGTTTGCTGTTTACCTGAACTTTATTTATAGAGCATTTTAAAGACAACAACAGCTAAAACAAAGTGCTGTACATAAATACTTATGAAACAAAAACAACACTAGAAACAATAATATAAAACTAAAAATAATATAAAACATTAAAAAACTAATAAAACAAACAAGTAAGTCTCATGCTGGGTTGAAAGCCAAGGAATAAAAATGGGTTTTAAGACTAGTTTTAAAAATGGACAGTGAAGGGGGCTGTCTAATATGTAGAGGTAGGTTGTTCCATAATTTAGGAGCAGCAATCGAAAAGGCTCTATCCCCTCCGAGTTTACGCTTTAACCGTGGCACCTCCAGGAGCAGCTTATCAGCTGACCCGAGGCACCGAGCGGGGGCGTGGGGGTGGAGCAGCTCAGCGAGGTAAGGGGGGGTGAGTCTTTTTAAAGATATAAAAACAAATAATAGAATCTTCAAATGAACTCTAAAGTGCACAGGCAGCCAGTGGAGGGAGGCCAGAATGGGAGTTATGTGCTCTGTATGTGTTATAATGTATACCAACAAAGTGTTAGCTCTTTCAGTCCATGCAGTCGTGAACCTGCTGTTTGATAAACCAGTACTGATTTACAGACCTCGAAGATGAAGACAGGTTCCCTAAACTCCTCCTTGTTTGCCTTATTTGCTCATTTTTGGCCTCTAAATACTGCTACATATAAATGTCCTATGTGTGCTACTTTGGCACTCTACAAGCCCTCCTGATGGGTTATCTGTTTTAACAGCTGCCAGCAGCTTATCTAAGCTTAAGTAGATGCAAGACTGTCTGAGGCTGATCTTTCTATTTAATAGGACCTTTCATCTTTAGCTAAAACATCAAGCAAGGGCTCTGCTTTTTCCTATCCTTCATGTATGACTTCCAAGTGTGTAAATTTTGCGAAATCTGTATTTTTACAATCTGTTCCATAGCCCTTAATTAGACAGTTGGACTGGGTGAGTGGCAGGATGATCACTTATGGATTGCTTTTCTCACCATAAACATCTCACTACGTCATGAACTGCTAAAAGCGTCCCTCAAAATTTAGTGTTTCAGATACTGATAAAAGGTGCATAAAATCAAGCATATAGCCATGCGATATCCATAGAAAAAACACTGGCAATGGAATGGGTTGTACTGAAAAGCAGTGACTTTAAACATGACCATGTCATTTCTGTCACTTTTGGCACAAGTCAGTTCATGAAACCCATGCCATGCTAAATCTGCCTCTGTACTATTATTGTGAAATAGGAGTAACGGCACAGCCACACAGAGATAGCACATGCAAGCTCGCAGAACGATGCAGCCGAGTGCTCCAGGCCTCTGTTGCATCACTCACTAAAGTTCCAAACTGCCTCTGGGAGCACCACAAGCACAAAAAGTGTTTGTCAGGACCTTCATGAACTGAGCTTTCAGTTGCACAAAAGCCTAAGATTTATATTTATAGCATTTGGCAGACTCCCTTATCCAGAGTGACTTACAGAAGTGCATTGAAGTCTCTATCAATAAACACATCCAATACACTAGTTTAGCAAGTCAGGGACTAAGAGTACTATCAGTCTAAAAACCCTGTTGCACAATGCCAAACATTGGCTGGAGTGGTGTAAAGCACTGCACACTGGACTCAAATTTGCATGGACTGGATTTGCACAATGGACAAATCTGGGTTTGCGGATGCTGGGAGAATGCTACCTATCAGAATGCATTGTGCTAACAGTAACGATGGAGGGATAATGGTCTGTGGCTTTTTTCAGGGTTTGGGCTAGGCCACTTGGTTCCACTGAAGGCTAATGTTAATGTGACAGGATATAAATTTTTTAGACAATTGTATGTTTCCAACATTGTGGCAACAGTTTGGAGGAAGGCCCTGTCCTTTGTGCACAAAGTGAAGTCCATTAAGACATGCTTTGATGAGTTTAGTGTGTGGATGAACTCCAGTGGAGTGCACAGAGCCCTGACCTCAACCCCACTGAACAGCTTTGAAATGAATTAGAATGTCAATTGCTAGCCAGGCCTTTTCATACATCTGACCTTACAAAGAATGAATGGGGGTGGCTTTGTGGGTAGCACCATCGCCTCACAACCAGAAGGCCCTGGGTTCAACCCCAGGTGGAGCAGCCTGGGCCCTTCCTGTGTGGAGTCTGCATGTCCTCCCCATGCTTGCGTGGGCCTACTCTAGGCACTCCTGTTTCCCCCTAACAGTCCAAAGACATGCAAGTTAGGTGAACTGGAGATGCAAAATTGCCCATGACTGTGCTTGATATTGAAATTGTATTAATGAAACATGCATATGTATGTAACCTTGTAACCTGTCATGGATAGCCATTGATGCTGACATTAAAGAATGAATGGACATAAATTTCCAGACACTCTGCAAAATCTTGTGCAAAGCCTTCACAGAAGAGAGGTGGAGGTTATGTCTGAAACGGGGCACAAATCCATAATAACAATGCCCTTGTTTTTACAATGGGATATCCAGTGCAATGCGTGTCCACATACTTTTGGCCATATGCTATATATGCTGCTGATGTATTGATTTGCTTTTCTAGATGTTGCACAATTAGACGATGTTGTCTATCACTGTAAAAATGTTAGTTAGTTGTTTATACGACGTGTTTTGTTCAGTGATTTGGGCCAGGTGCGGCACCTGGAGCTGATGAGCTGATGGCAGGAAGCAGTTGGGGACGCGGACCTGAAAGGGAACAGGCGTCAAGATTCCTTTTCTGGAAGTTTCCATCTCGTCTGTACACAAAACTAGCACATTCACGAGGATTAAGAAATGAGCCTCAGCTGCAAGAAATGTACGTTTTTAAACTTCATTTATAATTTAACTGAAGCTTTCACAATTATAAACGCGATATTGTTTAAACCAGTGGTCTGACTGCTGAAAAAAGAATGCTAACTAATGTTATAAGAGGAGAAGGTATGTTTGACCTTGGCGTTTTGTAATAAAAAAAGATAGTATTGTTTGTAACCGTTTAACACTTAGAATTATATCTACAGCTAAAACTGAGTTACCTCGTGTTTGGCTGCTATATAACAGGTAACGTTATTTCTGGCTAGTTAAATATCACGTTGCGGTTTTTTTCTATAACACCGGCGCAGTAAAGTGGTCATTTTCACACACACGTGTAAGGAAACATGTATCATCCTCAATCTGGCACTGAGGTCAACACTTTAACCTTCGCTCGCTGGGTTTCCAAAGTGTAATTCCGCTTTAACACTCCTTCATCTCTTTAACCCTGCGCTCCCGCAGTTGTCCACCAGGAGGCGGAAAACCCAGAGGCTCTCAGGCCCCACCGTGATCTCCGGCTCTCTCGGGACAACAGGTTAAATACAGCGTTTGGAACAAGACCTGATGTTGTTTCACCAGGTGTTAGTGTTAGCATGTTGGCTTTTACAGCTTGTAGACCAAATTCATTATTATTATCTAGAACCGTACAGCCATCAACATGTGATGTATTTCAGTACATTTACATTCATGGCATTTAGCAGACGCTCTTATCCAGAGCGACTTACAAGAGTGCTTAGTCATTAACTTGGAGTATCCAGTGCTAAGGCTGGTAGACCTGAATTCAAGTTACTTTGAGCTGTGATACTGTTAGAATCAGTACAATCAGCCTGAGTCTTATTACAGTTTATATCATGCTGCCCAATACATTATATCACTCTAATTAACATGCACATGCATTAACATATTGTCGTGAACAGAGCTGCTGTAGAGATCAGCCTTTAATAAACACCTGATATCATTTTATATTAAGCAACACTTCATCTTCCAGATAGTAAATGAAAACCATAAAGATGACACGTGCCAGTAAAACGATTAAAAAAACAGCTGTAATTTTACTCAATGGTGTCTCAGGTGTCTCCTGGAAAGCAACTGGTGGGATAGTTCTGGGATGAATCAAATGACATGTTGGTTTTTACATATCCCAATTACAACCTCTATGAAACTGGCTATTTCTGTTACATGCTGATGTCCTGAATCTTATGGATGTCTGTCTCAGTCCAACAGGTTCATAATTACTCCTGACCATAAAAAAATCCGTGTTTTAGAGCAGATCCTGACGCTGAAATACCGCTGACCGCCAGGACACGACACTCTCCAGTCTATCTCTGAGTTACACCTTGTTTTCAGAGTCTAGCTCTTTATTGCGTCACCGTGAAGCAGCAGTGAGCAATGCAATTTGCATTAAAACGCCTTGTGCGTCATATCGCCGAAATCCACTGCAGAATTGAGTTAGGCTGAACTACACCCACAGCCCACCCGCCTAACTGTTCTTCAGCACGACGGCAAGCTTTATTATTGTGCTTTTGCTCCGCCTTCCTACCTGTAAATCTGCCTAGCAGTGTGCGTGCGGACGTACGTGCGTGCGTGTGGTGTCCATGTGTGTGCGTGTGTGCGCGCGCTCTCGGTGAGAGAAGCGGAGCGGCTGACGGGGACAGCACCGTTCATCCTGTCTGCCCCGACCGAGCGCAGATCATTCAATAATAAAAAAAACATAACGCTGTTTCTTATTCGAGACTCAGACATCTGATAGGTGAAGAATTTGTCCTCTGGAGCACGTTCATTATTTAGTTGGCGTCTGGGAGAGAAATATCGATTTGTCGCCGCTGTCCCTGGATGGAAGACCGTGATCTTGGAGGCGCTCGAGCTGACTGAAGAGCTCCGTTTATTTTCACCGTCGGTTCTGAAAAGGACAGCAAGACAACTGACATAAAATGGCTCATGTTTGCTTGTTTACTTATTTCGAAAGCTCTGAAAAAGCCCTGTGAAAAGTCGTGGTTAATGCGAATTTAAATGTGTCGCGCGGAAGGACGCCGACCTCCTGCTTGTCTGCTGATTTCCCGCGAAGCCACGTTCTGGGTACCGATCACCATTCATCCTGAGGACAGATTGGGCTAGAGAACGCCACTGTTGCGCAGCGAGGGCTATTTGAAGCAATATGGCTGATGGCTGTGGCTGGGGGCGCTGGCAGGAGCTCTCCAAAGCTACTCAATGCTAGCTGTGGCAGATCGCAACCTTTCCTGCGGCGGCGACGGCAGCTCTAGAATGACAAATAATAACGACAATATAATCTCGGGCTCTTCTGTCTCCATATCCAGGATGGATGTGATCATCCCGTTCTCCCCAGATGTGCCGTGCGATAACAATGGCCAGCGCATGTGGTGGGCTTTCCTCGCCTCGTCCATGGTGACGTTCTTCGGGGGTCTCTTTATCATCCTCCTGTGGAGGACCCTCAAGTACCTGTGGACTGTCTGCTGCCATTGTAGCATCAAAAACAAGGTAACCCCGGCTGTCCTCTTCGCTCTGCTTTACATACGTATACACTTACACACGGAAAATGGAGAAAACACATAATCTACTCGAAAGCAGTGCTTAACAGAATACACAGGGCGCATTCACAGGTGCCATATTGGGAGACGCAAAACGACAGGCCTTTGCAAACAAATTTGTAAACGCTGGACATTTTCAGTGCTAGAGCCACTGCTGATTAGAGCCTGGTCCTTAACTCCACTGCAGAGCATCTACAAATGTCAGAAATGTCACAACATCGGTGTATCATGTTCTCTGTTGTCTGTATGAGTTTAAAAATAGATGTACACAATATGTCAGAAACGCTGCTATTATCTGCCAGCACATATGAATGTTGTTCAAGACAGTTGGCTTACAGTGGGAAAAACGCTTTATACAGCAATATGGTGTAGAAGCAGCCTGGAAATACTTTTAATATGTAATGTTTGGTGAGGGTGTTATATTCAGACACGTTCGTAGAACACCTTGTGAAAGGAGAGTCCCTGGGGAACCCTATGCTCTTTAAAAAAAAATCAGAAAAATAACTAATGATGTGAACCTCCAACCCATCAATCACGAAGGGGTCTGTACCTGTCGGTCATGTTGCTGGCCAACTGAGAAAATCTAGCCATTCTCTCCCACGGCCTTGTTCCAGTTGGTGCTGTGGTTCTCCTTTTGACGACATTGGCATTAAGGGAGGCAGTAAGGGCAGGTGGAGGTGAAAGCCAGCATTTGGGACTGTCCTCCAGACTTTCACGCACTCACATTTTACCTGGTGTTGTTTTAAGCATGATGCCATTCAGCAGTACTAAAAGAGGCCATCTTGCATTTCCATTACTTACTCAACTGTCTGTGTGGATGTGTTTATCATGAAACATTTTCTGTTTTGTTGAAGAGGCTGACACAATGGCTCTAAATTTATTTAGTCATATTTTTCATTTAGAGCCATTTTGCCAAAAGAGAGAATGCTCCGGATCATACTAAAACATATGATTAACGAAACCATGGTGCAAACGAAAGATGAACTTAGCTATTCAATTCTATAAAGTTTAATAAGTCATTTTTATTAAGTTTAATTATTAATGAGATCCACAGGTTTATTTTAGTGTCTAGTTAACCACTGTGGGCTTTAATGTGCTTTCATCACCTTTGTTCAAAATGCTGTTTGCTGAAGTCATGTGGTGAGAGCAGTGGGGAAAGCCATGTTTGGCTGTACGTATGGGTGCTTCTCTCATGCCCAGTGATCCTGTCTAATGACATAAACTCACTGCAGCTGGTGGCTCTGAACAGGCACACCATAAAGTAACCTACAGGCCTACAGGGATTTACACAGCTGTTCATTTCATCAGGCCTGTAAGTGGTTGGCAATGCATTGTAAATGGTCCTGGATGCATTGTACGTACAGTGTCTAGTCCTCATAAAATGGTATTGTTTTTGGATGTTTTTAAATTGACTTTATTCATGTGCAAAGAATCACATGCTTTCCCCCTTGCTGCTTTGCTCAGACCTCTCTAGTTTTCTTCTTTTTCTCAAAAAACTTTCATTGGGTGGATTTGACCTAGGTGTGAATGAGTTTGTGTGTATGATATCCTGCTATGGACTGACATCCTAGTCAGGGTGTATTCCTACTTTGTGCCAGTATTCCCAGGATAGACCCTGGATTCACTGTGAACCTGACCAAGATAAAGTAGATGAACAAATGATGAATGACATGAAAGTGTAAGTTATGTCATAGTATCATGGATACTTAAAATAAACCATAAGCATGTTCAAATGAAAGGTTTTTTGTTTCTCCAGTGACTGCCAGTAATGATATTTGCAAGTAATGTGGTGTCTAGTCATATGACTATATGATACAGATATCCACATTTTATATGTAGTGTATTAGTAAAACTGTCTGATGTTGTTTGTGAGTTTAAAATGTCCTTGTTAACAATTTGAGAAAGGTGTGATGATGTCATGGGTGATGCATTTCATTTATTTGAATCATTCTGTGGGTGTGAGTGTGCCAGGCTTGTTACTTATTTAAATGAAAAGGGTTAATGGCGTCTGTGAAGTCTCCAGTCTTCATTACCTTTTAATTACCTACATGAACAAGCTTTCCGACAGAGCAAGCAGCCCATCCGACATTGACACGCTGGCTCTGCCTTTTCAGAGTTGTTGAAACACAATCAGGCCTGTGTCTGGATCTTTAGCAACTGGGAGCACTGGAATTAAAACTCTTCAATTCGTTTGGCCAGACTCATGGAGAGCCATTACAAACAAGGGCAACACATCTCATTCACATTTTAAATTGGGTGTGCTAATGCATGGTAAATGTGTATCAGATGGCAGTTCGTGACTGTACTAATGAGAATATCTCACAATATCTGGTTTCCTTTAAGACATGAGGACAGTGCTGAGGAGGATATTTACAGATGGTGGTGATTCTGGCAGGGAGATTTGTGGGTCTAGTTTTTACACCCAGTGCTTGTTAGTAGCATTAATAGGCTGACTGTGGAGACCACTCCTTGGTATGGTACTAGTAACAGGAGGAAGGCTGTGGCACAAGAATAGAGAGTTTCTGGGGCCTGTAATAATTTTGCGGCGTTTGTGCTATAGCACCAAATGTGTTGGACCAAACACTACTTTAAATAGTGCTTAGCTTTCATGATCTAGTAATGATGAAGTGTAAATGGCATTGAAGTTATTAAAGATCAGTCCTGTTAATAGCACTTGCCAGGTTAGAGCCAATGAGCTGCACTTAAAGGGGCTTCAGCTTTGTTATGAAACATAGGGGGCATAGCAATTTACCATTAATCCTGCTTTGCTTTAGGCCATTTGCTTTCACCTCAGCATATAAAACAGAGCACCTTTACTTCATCACTAGGGTAGGGAGAAATTGTAAACATCATTGCATAAACCTCACATTTTCCTTGTGGCCATTTGTAAGCAATTTCAAGAAATATAATTGAAAATGGCAGATTGTTCTGCCCAAAGTCATTATTTGTAGGTTTTTAAGGACGGGGGGAAACCCATTGGAATTACATTGCTTGTTTTTGTTAGTTAATTCTACCATATTATGCTTGGATGGATCCCACAATTTTTGTTAAAAAACCACAGCAGTTTGAATGAAGCTGTTCTTATACCCTGTGGAGTGTATGGTAAATACTTTCTAATGCTACAAATCCTCTCAGAGCTGATACAACCAAGTGCGTTTGTCCTACAGCATCTACAATAAGGACACACTGATATTTCTGTATCTGAGGGATGATGTTTGTTTTCCTTAAATGCAGACAGGCTTGCATATACAGTGCCTCCAAGTAGTATTCAACCCCCTGCACATTTTGCAAATTTAACAAGTTGCAAATAAGTTAGAGCCT
>JAOUQY010000042.1:13338874-13355806 GCA_028566355.1 Doras micropoeus | reverse complement strand
TGTTCTACCACATCACCTGTTCTACCACGTCTCCTGTTCTACCACGTCTCCTGTTCTACCACGTCTCCTGTTCTACCCCGTCTCCTGTTCTACCCCATCTCCTGTTCTACCACATCACCTGTTCTACTATGTCTCCTGTTCTACCACATCTCCTGTTCTACCCCGTCTCCTGTTCTACCACGTCTCCTGTTCTACCCCGTCTCCTGTTCTACCACATCACCTGTTCTACCACGTCTCCTGTTCTACCACGTCTCCTGTTCTACCACGTCTCCTGTTCTACCACGTCTCCTGTTCTATCACGTCTCCTGTTCTACCACGTCACCTGTTCTGCCACGTCACCTGTTCTGCCACGTCTCCTGTTCTACCACGTCTCCTGTTCTACCACGTCTCCTGTTCTACCACATCACCTGTTCTACCACGTCTTCTGTTCTACCCCGTCTCCTGTTCTACCCCGTCTCCTGTTCTACCCCGTCTCCTGTTCTACCCCGTCTCCAGTTCTACCCCGTCTCCTGTTCTACCATGTCTACTGTTCTACCATGTCTACTGTTCTACCCCGTCTCCTGTTCTACCCCGTCTCCTGTTCTACCATGTCTCCTGTTCTATCACGTCTCCTCTTCTACCACAACACCTGTTCTACCACGTCTCCTTTTCTACCACATCTCCTCTTCTACCACATCCATCACAATGAAATCCTGTTCTGCGGTTTGGGTTATAATGCAGTGTATCCGTTGTGGTTCATGAGAGCTACTGCAGTAAGGAAGTGTTAACAATGGGTTTTCACTTTTAAAGGATGTGAAATAAACCGCAACCAGATGTTAATTTCACATATCACATACTCTTCTATTCAAGTGAACAAGCTTTTTCACCAGGGAGAATTGTATTCACCTCTGGTGTGACTGCTGCTGCTGAACAACATTCTCATATAACATCCGAGAGTGACAATATTTAATTTTATTTATGAATGGTTTGTATTTTATTTAATTAAAAAGGGATTTAAATTTAAACATTGCCGAGAGAGTAAGAACATATTTTGGGATGGCCACAGTTACGTATTTTTGCCTGGTTAAAAACCCACCTGTGCTGCCGTCTCTTGGCTTCACACCTGACCTTCACATGTTATTACAGCTAAAGCCTAGTCTTAGAGACAGAACTATTTCAATTAAAAATGTAAAACTGTGGCAAAGGTGGAAAAGATGCGCGCTTCTTTCGTACACTGGTCTTCATTATAGGAGTAAAGCTCTGAGCTGCACTCTTCCTCCCTCCTCATCACACCCTCACAGCTACTCTCTTTCACTTGTCCTCTCTCTGCCTCTCACACACTCCAAGGCAGAGGTGGGACTCCACTGCATACTGTGTGCCTGTATGTGTGTGTATGTGTGTACGTGAGTGAGAAGCAGCATGAGAGGGGTGTGTGACTCTCTCCTTTTCTTCCACAGAGTGTTGCTGTTCAGCCTAACACCTTCCTCTCGGACTGTGAGCCGAGCTACTTTACAAATGCTACGCTTTGCATACTTCATACACACTGAGGCACTGTGACTGCATTCATCATACACATACTATCAGAAGTAGCAATATGTGGGCGTTTTTGTTTACATAATTGATGTAGCTGTTAGCATCTATAGGAACTCTGTGGACTCTGTGCGTGCGTGAGTGTGTGGGTGGATGGACTCCTGGCCTCTATCAGGGTTCTTCTGCAGCTTAAAATCGCAATGAGAATCCGTATACGGCGAGCCTGGCTAGTAACCATAGAAACAGCAGTTTACCTTTGCTCTTGCGTGCGTTATGCAGGAGTGCCAGGCTGTTTAGTTTCATGGTGAAGTTGAGGGCTCTCTTCCTGCCTCCTCCCTCCAGCTTTAAAGCTTCCCGTTGCAATGAGCAAAAGACAGGAAAACTGAGCATAACCTAGTCTGGTCTGGCTAGATAAGGGCATTAAGCTGTGCCTCCAGGCTGACATTGTGGCAAGTAAAGACCGGAAGCAGTTGCTCTCGGACAAGCTCCTCTTCTTTGTTCATTTGCATTGCTTGATGACTTTGTGGGCTTGTCAAAGATCAAGTGCTTCCCGAGGGAACAAGTTTAATTACAAAATCCATCTATCATATTTGATGCTGTTACCAGATACTGTCTCTTTCTCCCCAGGCCCTGCTGAATTATACATGGCTGAATACATGTCCTTTGTTTTGTCACTCTCTATTATATGGAAATTTACAGGCTTTTCTCTTGTGATGTTGCCCATCATACAGCATGTCACTTCGGTAATGGATGCACATTTACTGGGTCACTTCTCCGTGTATCAGTCACACACAATAATACCCAGCATGTGGCTGGACAGGTGTTAATATAAAGGTCATGCATGAGGAATGTCACCTGTGACCGAAAAGCATGCATGTTTCTTTTGTTTTGGATTTTTTACTCTTTGTGTCTCCTGTGCAGGATACTCCAAGATGGCTGAGAAGACATCCCACTTATCTTTAAACATTAGCACACCCCTAAATGAGACTTCAGTTTTGTCATAAAGTATTACAGACTGGTTGGCCTGGCTCGCAAATGTGATTTATCTCAGTGTGTGTGTGGGGGTGGAAGTGATGAGAATAACATCCAACAGGAACAACAGCCTTGGGCCTGAGTGCTGCTGATCTGAACTCAGTGTTGTATGTGAATACTATGCTCAAGATTTAAGCCATGAATCTGTTCCTAGATCTGCATACAACACTGAATTGTGAATTACGTTATCCAAAGATAAAGTAATAAACATTGACTCCATAGAGATTCCCAGGAAACACATGGAGAGCTTATTAAAGTGTGCATTAAGTTTGTTAAAGGGCGTGACCACATACCTCAGAGAATGGAGAGACATAGGAGAGTGTTTGGCAATGAGAGAATAACATGATGTCTCAGCGTACAGGAAGCATGACTAAACTTCAGCTGCAGTCTGGCATGCCAACATGGCATATATAAATGGACTGATTTTGGTTTGTGAGAGAAAAGTCAAAAATCTTACCAACAATATGATGATGTTCTCACTGACATATTTAAAAATGTCACTGTTCAAACTTTACTGGCTATATTTATTCATCTCTCAGGTGTGCAAATATAAGCATTGCCTGATGAGGTTCCAGTGTTCTTTGAAAGTGGATGCTTTTTGCCTTAGAGGGGAATATGAAAGAATTTATATACCTATTTTCAAAGCACTTCATGAATTTGATAATAATTTAAAGAGAACCAGAAGGTGCCGTCAACTCCAGAAAATTGAAAATGAGCAAAAGGTAATTTATCAAATAAATAATATGCAACGTATGGCATATAAAGTTGTATAAATTGATGTTATATAATAATGATGCATATATAAAAACGATGTTATAATATTTCATTCATTGCAGACACACAGTCATTCATAGTCATTCACACAGGGGACCATGCAAAATTTCACACAGACAATAAACAAGCTCAGGATTTACCTAGGGACCCTGGAGCTATGAGGTAGCAGCACTACCTGCTGCATGACTGTGCTGCCCTTAGTGATAATAACAAACAAACAAACCAACGACAACAATAATGATAAAAATGTTGAGCCAGAACTAATATATAACTATATAACAAATATGAAGGAAAAATATCAGAGATGACAGTTTGAATTTCACTGAGGAAAGTTAAGTAATTCCATTTAAGGGAATTAAGGTGTTATATACACTCACTGACCTTTTTTCTTGAAGGATGCATATAATGTAGAGTATATCTTGTAGAGTATATTTATAGCCTCTATAAATAAAACTGAATTTTAGTCCATAATTTATTTAATATGTTAAACATAAATGTGCATTTCAGCTTCTCTCTCTCTCTCTCTCTCTCTCTCTCTCTCTCTCTCTCTCTCTCTCTCTCTCTCTCTCTCTCTGTGTGTGTGTGTGTGAGTGAGAGAAACTGATATGAACAGCATGCATGTGCTCAGGGAGCCACCTGTGAGAAAGTGTGTGGGGAGACACTCAGGGCTCTTACATTTCATGTGTGGATTTGTGGGAGTATCTGGCACAACCATTTAGCTCCATGGCAGAAAATGGGTAGAGGGGATGAAACGGGGTAGAGGGCATGAAGTGCATTAGTAATTACAAGCTCCAATAGAGGATATTTCTAATTTGGTCTTAATCCGTCAATTTTGTAAACTAATCAACAGGGAATCTGCTGCCATTGTTGGTGCTGCAGGAGAAACGCAATAAAACATTAGGAGTAATAAAAAATGCATTACATTTGCGCGAAGACTTTCTCTGTCAATTTGCCTGTCATTGTTTGGCTTACAATGTGAATTGTTTTTTGACAAGGCAGATCCTCGTGTGTCTTCATTACACTTTTGCATGATTAGTTTTAAGCTGCAGTTGGCTGTATTAAACTCAGCTTCTATTTGAATATGATGTGCATGAATACTAATTGAGTCATTTGATGCGCTGGGTTTAAATTGCAGAATATTTGTATGAGGCCGTGGGAGGATAACAGAAGTGGTTGGCCAGTGACAAGATCAGATTTGCATAATTCAATATCCATTTGGGTTTTTTTTTCTGGAAGAGCACATTTTCAGGCAGAAAAACAAACTCTGTGTTTGAGGAAGAATGAGCAGGATGCTCTAAGATGGCGCATCCTCAGAAGATGGCCAGGACTACTACTGCTTTTTCTGATTGGTCATACACTCGTACCTGATATGGTGGCTAAAAGATTCTAGTAGCCATCCTTATTCTCTGGTATTCATTCATTTGGCTAACACCTTTTTATCTAAATCAGCTTAACAATTGATGACAGATACCACCCAAATAATTCAACTTGATTCAATTCTGTTCAGTTTCACTGAATTTAAAATGCAAGGAAAAACTCCTTGAGATGACATAAGGAAGAAACTTTGAGAGAAACCAGACTCAATAAGGAAACTTTTCTGGGTGACACTGGATGGTGGGATTATGAATCATTGCTCTTCCACAATTTTATATCTGTACTTATACAGTATTAAGTGTGTTGAAAGGATGTAGGTGCGTGAGCGTCAATGTCTTTATGATTACAGCACCAGTTTTTAGGTACGAGTCTACCAAATACAGGTGAGATTATCCACTAAAGAAAGGGTGAGACTTGGGCATAAACTGTTTAGAAGATCCACAGCAGCAGAAAGTGAGTCATAAATGCAGAAGCTTCAAGCAGAAGCATAGCACCAGGATAAATCAGGCAGATTCAGGGTAGCCAAGGCAGTATGTAAGAATCTGGATTCTTCTGCTTACAAGCCACTGTTTACAGAGTAGATTGGTTTAAGCCATTAAGGCTATTTTTGAGCTTTGTGATTCTTTAGAGAAAGTCTCTAAATTGTAACACGAATATAAAAATGTGCTAACAAATTTGACACAAATATCAATGTATACAGATTTAACCATGCAAGACGAGTTGACTATGATGATGTTTTTGTTTGCAGTGGTACTGTAAATTGAGTAATGACTAAAAGACCTAAAACATTCTGCCATTTTTGATTTCACTAGCTGAATGAGAGAGGAAGCTTTTCTGCAGTGAGTGTCATTCTTGTTTGGTTAATGCTGCCAGAATCTTCTCTACAGTGACATATGAGAAAGTCTGCATATTCATTTGTATTGCACTAATTTGTCAGTTCAGTCAATGGCTATTGAACCCTATATTGATTGAAGTGCCGTTCTTTCATGAAAGCGTGTTTGTGCCTGTGTGGATATAGGTGGTTCTGTATACTCTTGGCTTGGGTGTCGTCACACACAGCATTCTTGGCCAACACTCTAGCCTTCCCACTGGTTTGACTGCAATGGCAGTTACTGCTGAATCAGTACTGCAGATACAGGATTCACAGAGCTTTAAAATGGCTAATGGGCTAGAAATAAATCTTATATATTAAACTGTGAATTTCTTTAAAGTTTGAAATAGAAATATCACTTCTGAATGCATTCTTTTCTTACTTCATACATGTAGGCTCAGTCTACTGTGTCTGCTTGTCTTTAAAACTCATGTATCCACTGTCATTCTGTTACCTATAAGCAGCTTGTCATTTGACTACACAAAAACCATGAGGACGATTGAGGTGAAGCATGATGGGATTTAGGGTAGCTAAGGACTTAAGAGAAATGTCACTTCAAGGTGTGTGTTAAGACTAGGAAAGCAGCTGGCACTCAAGTAATCAATCCAGAGCTGCTCAGATTCACACTAAACCTCATAGCTTTGGTACACAGAAGGTAAAAACCTCTTGGCTATGTCTCAGAGTTCTCATCCTGCACATGTTGGAGCTACAAACACATTTTGCTTTGGGCTTAGACCAGCATTCTTCTGTTTGTGGGATGCTTCACTAGCAGGGCAGGTGGGACTGTATGCTGATCTCACAGATGTGGAAAAGCAGATTCTCTCTGAGCTGCCACATTAAAGATGAACTTTTCTCCAAATGTCAGCATTTCACCTTTCCTAAGCCCATATCAAAGTCCCTTTATAAAGGTAAAATATGAATACATTTTTAAACTGCTATATTCAGCTATATACTCCTTTAGTTGATGTTACAGTTTGTCCAAATTCACTGAACATCTTGTCTATCCATCTTCATTACGACCTATGTGTCACTTCAGGCCTGTTCATCAGATTGTCCCATCTGACCTCCAACAGCAGCCTGGCCTGTACACTCACTAATATCATATTTAAGGATTAGCAGCATGCCTTTCAAGCTGACATCTCAGAGCCCCAGAGTACTCTACGAATAAATATATTTCAGTTGAAGCCAATTAATTCAAAGCACTTTAGGTATTAGGGTGATCGGTTGTTCAGTGATTTTCTTTTTCAGGAGCCATACCTGACTTCTCATGCGGAAGAATAATACAAAGCTAAGCAGAGAAAAGCCTTGGATCATCAAGGTATTTTATGTTGTTGTTTAGGTTCATCCTGCCATTATTTAACATTTTATTCCTATCAGGAATTAAGAATACTGAGGCTGAATTCTTGTTCACTTGTATGCTATAATTTGTGAATCAGAAAGCATCCTGACCCATTGGGAAAAACTCTCTTCTGCCAATTCAAATAATGGCATTATGTATGTTATTCTGTAACATTATATTTATGCCTCACATTAAATTAATTCCACACTCGCCTCTAAACATGGCCCATGAAGTGTTATCATCAAACTGTTTTATCAGTCAGCTAGTATATTCGTTATTACTATTTTAGTGCTCTGTCTTTGTTTCATCCTTCATCTAGTGCAGTTATATCGAATAAATGGTTTTGCTACAATTTGCATTCAGAGTGGTGAGGGTTTAATAATTTTGCTTAGGAAATGAGAGAATGGTCTTTTGAAAGCTTTAGCAGTGGTGCATTAACAGTCCTCAGTTTGTAAGATGCAACTAAAATAACAATGGTGGCGCCGTTCCGGTAATGGATTCACATTCTAGCGCCTGGGGCATTGTAAAGCAAAGATCTGCCTATCGGGCACCTACAATTAATAATTAAACTATATATTTCCACTTGACGTTAGCTTGACATATATTGATTTACTTTTATGGCACTGCTGGTCAAACTGTATTCTCAAATAGTCCCACAAGAGTTGCATCTTTCACATGGTGTCATTCCCTGTTCCCCGTGCCCTCGGCAGAAAACAAGCTCCTGTCCCTCAGATTCTTGGCCCTGTCAGCACCCACATCCTGCATCCTGAGAGGTACAGATTTAGACATCTCCTAACTCAGGTCTTTTGATGGAATTTGCAGCACCTTAGTCCAACTTAGTCCAAGAAAAAAAAGCATCTTTCGCAAGTCATCACTTAAAGTAATTGCACATGCAAGGCCTTGTGCTGTGATAATATATACTGGATTTTATGTCTCCCCCTTGTTCCATTTGGACACTGTAAAATCCATGTTGGTGATATTAGGACTATAAAATCCAGACAGGCTCTATTGCATTACTCAGCCATGCAGATTTATAACAGCTTCCCTGAGTTTTTCTTTGGGTATTCCTTATCACTTTGAATGAATCCTGTACAATTATGTACTTGTTATCAACTCCACCTCCCAATAAGCTGCTTTCAAAATGTAGTTTATTCAGTCTTTTTGCTGTGCATGCAACATGAGCAAAGCCATGCAATAATATAAATAATATTCCACTTCAGACAAAGCCTGCTTGAAGAATGTCATTGTAGATGCCTCACACTGAATCATACTTTTTATGAATTAGATTATGATTCAGTCCTGATCATGCAATTTAAAGAAAATGAAAGCTGTTAGTAATTCTTGCTAACTTTCCCCAGACTTTTACACCCCCTCCCTTCCCACACCCTCAAATAAAATCTCTCTCTCTAACGTCCTTGACTCCTCACATGGATGGAAGAGTAGAGTAGCAGTGCTTTTGCTAAATGTTACAGGTCTAAATTCAGATCATGACACACATCTGCCTTCAAAACAAAAAGCCACTTTACCATCTGAAATATAAAGAAGGCTGGATGAAGAGAAAGTGTGATATTCATTATAATATATAAGATATTAGATTATATTTCATAACTACAAAAATAAATTTTTATTGTTGTATATATTGTATTCAGTAATGTTAAAAGCCCTTTATCCATGTTGTAAATCTTTTCATTATCAGTTTGAGAAATGAAGTCAGGAATTAATTAGGAAAGAAAATTGTGTCACTGTTGTCACTCTTCTGAGACCAAATCAACCTAATTTCTCAGACTATATGGGATTATTTGTGGGAAAAAAAAGAAGAACAGACGAACCTTTTACAGAATAGAATTCAAGATGATCTTGAATTAAATTTAATCTCTTTAAA
This sequence comes from Doras micropoeus, assembly GCA_028566355.1. Classification (NCBI taxonomy): domain Eukaryota; kingdom Metazoa; phylum Chordata; class Actinopteri; order Siluriformes; family Doradidae; genus Doras; species Doras micropoeus. The sequence goes on along the minus strand of JAOUQY010000042.1, from coordinate 13,347,025 downwards.
TAAATGTTTAACCAAGATGAATACTTTAATGACTGTCATTTTTGGAGAACTTACTGTTATAGTGATTCTCCAAAGATTACACAGAATGCATAGATTCTATATAGTTGGCTCGTGGCTTCTGAATATGGGTTTGCAGGAACTTAGGGAGCCTGAATTGTGTAAATAGCAATTAGCTGAAAATGGGAGAATGTATTCTTAAATACTTCTTCTGAATTCTTAAACATTCTTCTGATTTATTCCTAGCATTTTGAAGTTGACATGCTCTAGGCATGATGGTTCAGGCAAATGCCACACAGCCAATTAATATTTTTTTAGTTAATGAAGAGCTTTTGAATGTATAATTCTGTGATATATGGTGGATGACATGTTGGGGCAGCGAGTTGCGTTACCCTCGTCACAGCTCCAGGGTCCGTAGTTCAATCCTGAGCTCGCGTTACTACTATACTGTCTGTGCAGGTGGGTTTCCTGGATTGGCCAGGATAAATGACTTCTTATTTTAAATGGGTGTATGAATGTGTGTGTGTGAATGGTGCCCTGAAATAGACTGGTGTCCATCTAAACCAGGGTATATCCCCATATCACAACAAGTGTTCCTGGGATTCACCATAACCCTGGCGAGGTTAAAGTGGTTGAGCCAGAACAAATGTCAATTTATTTTGGTTCAGGAGTGCTTCTCTGTGTGTAGTTTTGGGAAAGCTTCTTTTGAATTGAACTAAATTTACTCATTGTAGATATTTCACATTTGGCCGACATGCTTAACCTGTATGAAAAATAATACTGATTCATTCATATTTTCGTCTCTCTGGCAGCCATATTTTGCATACACTGATTTAAATGCAAGCATGACCTTTCCTTCACTTTGCTCTTTTTAAAAAATGATGAAATTAATTTCAGCCTTGTGGACATGTATTTTGTTAGTGCTTTTGTCAGGTGTGAAGACCGTCTTCCTTGACTCTCCCATTATAGTAGAAAGACATATTAATGATGCAGTGTAACTTTGTTCATTACAGGATGCTTAGGGTTACCAGTGTGAGGTTTATTGAAATTCATGCAGTAAATGTGTTTTAACTCCTTCTATTTCTAATTGTGTGTGTGTGTATGTGTGTGGATATGTGTGTTCATGAAATATAACAGTGATGGTCTGTGCTGAATGTGTCAACCATGTTGGTCCAAGCATGAATCAGCCTGCTATAATCACTAATGACAGTTCACATGGTGACTCATACTAGCAGCAGTGCTGCAACTCAAATAAAACCACAGCACCATGCATTGAATGCACTGCCAAATGTCTCTCTTCCTTTTTGGCTCCTCTTCTTAGGAATAGAAGCATGTTCCTAAAATTATTTTACCGGTGTGTACAAGTTTACCAAAACATCTTGTTAGCAGAACTGAAAGATCCACAAATGATTCTGGAGTCATTTCCTTCTAGGATGGATTTTGTATAATCTTATCTCCTTTTAGAGGAACAGACAGATGGCAGTTTTGTAAAACCCTTTTTCATCTGTACAATTCTGTGAAAGAGGTTTGATTTTATCATGATTGTTTCTAAGGACCTAAAATTGACTAAAGCCATGAAAATTACAAAATACAGGTTTATATGTCCATGACAGCAGTGCTTCCCCTCCAAACTCAAGCCCCAGAGGCCTGGATGTTTATTACACACATTTATTACACACATATGTTAATAGTGGTACTAGGCTGGCTATCAGTACTGCTGTGGACTCTTTGGTATACTTGGATAAAGCCTACATTTTTCAGTTCCGCCTCCTTATTGCCAAGGCAATGATATTGGACGAAGATACCCAAGGACTCCCACATTTTCATGCTGTGATTCCACCTGGTGCTCAGCATGGAACTCAATGCATTGTAGAGACTGGAATCACTTGGCAAGGCTTGTATTTCTGTCCTCTGTCTGACCATCCATTGTATCAGCATGTATGGTTGGTGATGTAGGTGAAAGGCTTCTTGTTAGTACTGTGTATATATATGCCATGCCAACTTGATTGCCAAGGCCTCTTCCTCTAATGAACTTGTGCTCTGGGGTAAGAGTTTTCAAACTAGGAAATAACACATGGTGCTCTTACCCATGTAATTGCTGTTTAAGGACATTACCCAGCCCGAGCATTGAGTCTGATGTCAGGATCCCCATGAGGTGCAGAGGGCACTGCTGATTTTCACATGGTCCTCTCTCCCTGGCCTTTTCGTGTGTGACCTGGTAGTTGGCTACAGGAAACCCTTTACTGTACCTGACTGTACCTGTACCTGTACCTTTTGGTGCAGCTTGTTTGAGTGGATCTCAGCATCATCCAAATGGTGGAGTCACAGAAGCCAGACAGACCAGCAGTCACCCTCGGCATGATATTTTTACCATCAGGTTAAGGGTGGAGATATATCATGACCTTCTGAGACCACAAGTTTTGGCACTGAGTATCAGTTATGTATGCAATGAGTATTCTGTATGCTTCTGTACCCCCTTTTCCTTGCACATATTTCATTAGTGTGGAGCCTTGAAAGACAACATCACCACAAACAGCAGAATGTCCTAGCCCTGTGATACCATCAAGCCTGTTACTCACATAATTATGTTTTTGGTGTTATATTGACCCATTCCGGTATGACAGCTAGGTTATGATGCAGAACAGGCTTGCTATGCATAGTGCTGCAGTGACTGTCATGATTTCCTGGGTTTGGTTTTGTCTGTCTGTTATCAGTTTCCCCATATTCTGCAGACGGTTGGTGGAGACCACAACTAGGTCTTTAACTGAGAACAGACTCCACACCTTTATGTGTGAGCTAAAAAATATCTAGTGTGGGGCAGAAACATGAAGTCATTGAGGTAGTAGATTATTTTTAGTGCAATTCTACTGCAGTATATGAAACGTGGCCATAATCTATATCTTATGTTTCAGTTTGGATTACAGTTGGAACAGCCAGAGTATTAAAATCCACTAATCCACAAATCAACCAAAACTATCTTTTTGGGGCAACAGCTCGTAAACTGTTTTTGTGAAAAACTATGCACTTTTTATGGCAAGCCGTCCTTTATGAGACGCATTACCCTAGCTATCTAGCATTTCACTAGCCAATATCTTGTGATGGAAAGGCTCAGATGGCACAAAAGATACATGCCAAATTTTGTGACATTCTGTCCATAGGGAGCTCTGTAACTAACACATTTCTGTATCTCAGTAACTGCTTAAGCAACAAACTTGAATTTGGTATGTCTTTTTCACTTCACTCTTGCCCTTTCTCTCACTTTATTCAGTGGTCATATTCCACACCGCTATTTTTGCTATTTCTCATATGTAATTAATGCAGCAGCTGGTGATTGGGGTATGCATGCAGACTTACGTGGCTCAGTGGGAATTGCTTGTAGTAGGTAAACTATAATTTGCTTTTTTCAAAACATACGGTATGCACTAAATGAGACTGAGCTCATTTTGCATGGACTTGCTGATTCTTTGTCTATTAAAAATAAAGTATGAATGTGCTGAGTGATGACCAAATGAATGTTGATCTCTAATAAATGGAAAGTGAAAGGGACTCACTACTTTTTACTTTATGTAATTATCCAGAGTTTCCACAGAATTAATATCAGTTCCGTGTTTGAAATGGACAATGGGAGACATTTCTTACCCATAACAAGGGAGAAAAGTGCATAGTTTACACCTATAGGCTATAGGGTTTTGTGGCTACATGGGCTGTTATAGGGTAGAATAACTGTAACACGGTGACAGAAGGCTTGATGCTCAGGGCTACTGCTTTGCGCAAATCTCAGCAGGGAAATGTCACACACTTCCTCCACAGGTTCAGTACACACAACTCTATGCTGAGGAACAGAATGGCCTTTCACTGCTTACAGCTGAATCATTGTCTGGATACTACTGTTCTGCTAGTCCTTGATGGTAGCATTTTATGAATGCAACATATGCTGTAAACTGTATGGTGTAAATTATAACCCTACGTGATAAAAGAAGCTCTTTGTGTGGTTCTAATATGACGACAGTCTCATCCTTGATTAGTGTTTAGTTAAAATACAGTGATTATATGACACTGTTGTTTTCGAAAGAAATTTGTTCAGGAGTGCGGCCAATGGTAACCCACCGTTATTTATTACATTACCTTTTCTGGACAGGATGTTATTCATTTATTTATTGGAGCCCAGAACTTCAATTTAGCTTCTCACTATGAGTAAAGCATGCTTCATATCAGATTATGTAATGAATGTCCTCTAGCTATAGACCTGTGATGAAGTAAAATTACTACCTTTGGTCATCAATCAGCACAGTCCAGACTCGGGAAATGGGCTTGCGTAAACACAAACAAGCCCTCGGTATACTAGTAGCAGAGTCATGTCTAGAGCAAACCTGTTTTAAAAGGCAAAGAAGAAGGGTAAAAGCTGGGTAAAAGAGGACAACAAGAAATGCCTGTTCTTCACTGTGAACAGGAGGTAATAAGGATATATTTTTCTGCTTTACAGCTCACTGTATAAGGGGCCAGACATGTAGGCTAGTTAAGGTGAGCAGGTCAGCAACTTGTTTAAATATAATTGCATTTCAAGTTCTGCATCATCCTCCTGTTGGTTATTCTAAATCAGCCACCGGTCTCAATTCTTGATCAAAGGATTCTTTTGCAGTGTTTTTTGTCTATGACAGCAAAATCTGGCCAAAATATTGTACAGTGTAAACCTGGATTAAGTAACTGTATTGTGCAAATTCTGTGTATTGAGCTATCAGATTATTACAGCCATCCACTATTACTGTGACCTATCAAGTAAAGCTTATTACCCCAGTGAAACAAGCTTAGTGTGTGCAAAGCCACTTTACATTCATGTGACTTATAAAAAGAGTTTATTAAATCAACACCTCACTGAGCTTTTAATTTAACTAGTACAGTGTGCCTCATGTTTAAATAAATGCAGTGAAATGAAGACATGAGAGAGACAAGTTACAGAACACAATGGGCTTTATAATGTCTTGATTAGCTTCAGAGAATGAATAGACCTACTCATCTCGTCTGTATTCAACCTGTGAAATTGGCCAAAATATCCATGTAGCTAGTAGCAAATATAAGCAAAATGGAGTGTCTTTGCATTGGGGACATCCCTTCACCTGTGGTTACATCAGGGCTGGTGATGCAGACGGTGTTTGAACACAGGGTGTGATCTCACTAGAGGAGCTGTTTAATTACTCTGAATTGGTATAATAGGCAGTGTCGAGATGTCGATTTCCTTATGGCTTCCTTGTAATCGATTTGATTACAAATCTGTAACACTGTGCTAGAATGTTGGCCTTTAACTATGTCTCTGTACTTCAGACCTTTGATATTTAGTGAGTCTGTTGGGAAAGTTCAGTCACCCAGTGTGCGTTTATGAGAAAATGTGAATAATATTCTTTCATTCATTTTAGTATTTACTGTGAATATACTGACAAGTTCAAAAATAATTTGATAACTGCAAAACTGCATATTCTGATAATAATTTTGGTAACATATTTACTTTAGGTCTATGTGAGTCAGTGAATAGGCTGGTGTCAAACTAGCTAAGATGGTTGTGTAGTCTGTTAAATATTATGTGTATAGAACATAAACCTGCCCATGCTAAACCTAAAGTATGCTTATAGAACATAAATGAACTCCTATTAAAGTCAGAGTATAGTGTGTATAGGACATGATCCACCCCATACTATATTTAAAAAAATATGTTGACACATGAAAGATTAAAATTCGAGGCCAGGACATGAGAAGATGTGCTATGATTCTTGAGTATGGACACACATGTTGTGATGTCCTTGCTATGCAGACAGTGATCTGTGCACCAGCACTTCAGGGAGCCAGTCTGAATTCTGGTCACATGCTATGCATCCTCCCACCTCCATGCTGGACCAATCACAGTGCTCATCCTTCCACATGCGTCACAGGCCTCTGCAAAATCCCATTAAAATATCCACTGTGCTTCTTTAGGCCGGTCATCACTCAAGGTCAGAGAAACAGGGTTGTGGCCCAGCTTGACGTAGTGCCTTATCCTATCAGCTGGGGCTCCTCAGTGTCCTCTCCTCTCATGCAGGCTTGCTTTGACACATCATTTTTGGCTATGTCAGCCTGTCAGTGCTCTCCTCAATATCTGCTGTCAGATGCCATCTAAGATTGCTGTATTGGGACATCCTGTGCCTAGCATATTATATCTGGATGGATGGGGTAGATGATTTAAATAGTTATCTGACACACTAATGGAATGGGCTGTGTGGATCTTTATAACATCATATTTTTCAGTAAATTGAGGCTATAGCAAGGCTGTGATTTTTTTGTAGAGATCTCATCATTTAGGCTAGATGCATGCGACAGCGTCGACATGGGTGTAATCATTATTAGTGAGATGTAATTGGATGCATTGCTGTGATGTATGGGCTACAGAATAAAGAGTGCCACAGCACTGATTTGAAAATATTTGTGTACGTTGTAGAGCATATAGCCTAGGGATGATGAGCTTGCTAAGTTTTAAAGAAAGGATTCCACCATATGGGCAAGAATATAACAAGATATTATTATTAATTTTGTTACATTTTAATCACATTATTGTTCAAGATGAATCTGCATTAATATTATTTAAGAGATCGACATAAACAGTTGTCTGGATCCTCTTTTTTAGGATACTCACCACACAATAAGCAAAATATTGCTTGTTGGCTGACTCTGCTTTCTGTGGTAATACTGTGAAGCTAGTGTAGTGTTGAAGAATTGATTAACAAACAATACATTTTACAGACCATAGCTGAAGGCTTAAGGACCTGTGTAATTGTTTTGTTTCCCCCATCCTTGGTCGGTTCGTCTGCTGCTTTCTCCCATTTGCCATAAATCACTCTTCTGTGAGACAGATGCTTTGCTTCATCATTGCCCTGCCCTGTCCTACAGACAATTACACTAATTATGGTAATTTCACAGCTTTTATTTCAGCTTTTTCAAAATGCAAAAAATGCAATGCTTTTTGTTGAGTATAGAAACTCTGAAGATGCTTTTTTATGTTGTCTCCTGCTACCTAAAGGAAACCAAATATTATCCGATCTGCAGGTTTGCACACAGGCATGATGATTGGGTGACACACTGTCGTCACTCACTGTTTATTGCAGAATGTTTAAATTTGACTGATTGAGTGGGGAGTAACAGGATGGCCTGGTTCTGTGGTATAGTTACGGTGGAATTGCTGCTCTCTGGAAGTTTTGGGGTCCATTTCTTCAGTGCTCCATCCACAAAACTACCTTGGATCAGATCATTTTTCTCTATGTAAGCCAGTTTGGGGATATTTGTATTTAACCAATGTTTTTCATCTGAAGCCTGGCAAATGTGTGAAGCTTGTTTTTGCCTGTAAAGGAGTTAACATTTAGTGACAGTTTATTTGTAATGGGACAGTGTTGAAAAAATTGGATGATTGTATAATTTTGCTTTGGCTCTATAGTTTCAAGTGTGACGAAAAAGTGGTAGGAGTTGGAATGCGGTGCAAACAGTACAGTGGGCAAATCACTAGCCCAGACATGTGGGATTAAGCAAATTATATTCACATACACATTCACAATGAAGATTAGCCAAAGCACCTACCTAGAGGAAACCCAGGCAGAAACAGGGCGAACATACGAAACTCCACACCCACAGTAACTCTGTAACTCTGAAGGCCGATCATGCTTCCCTTTGAGTGTGTGACGCAGCACACGCAGCAGTTTGGAATGACACAGTTGGCTGGCTTCATGTGTCTTAGAAGGAGCCTTCACCCTCCCCAGGTGGTAGTTGTTGCATGATAGAGGAGAGTTGGTTAGTGGGTGGGTACTGATAGGTGACCAGATTGGGGAGAAAAATAAGAGGGGAACACGCACATCTAGTCTGTGCTAGTGATGCAGTTATCTGGCTTTTAAAGACAGTCTGTAGAGCAAAGATGAAGATGCTAGCCAGACTCAAATAACATTAATGGCTGATGCAAGTAGGGAGCAACATAGCAAATAGCAGCAATGTTACATGATGAATTTGAACATCTAAGGCATAAATCAGGAATGGATAAGTACTAGAAATGTGAGTTCATTTTCTTTGTTAAATGTACAGGGGTTAGACAATGAAACTGAAACACCTGTCATTTTAGTGTGGGAGGTTTCATGGCTAAATTGGACC